>VXBL01006011.1:118419-171809 GCA_013400195.1 Aramus guarauna | reverse complement strand
GGAGAGATGTTTGCATTTTGAATAATATACTCCAGGTAACTTTAAAACAATGTCCTTAGGAAACCTTCATTAAAAATTAGAATAATAGAATCATAGAATGGTTTGGATTGGAAGGAACCTTTAAAGATCATGTAGTCCAATCCCTCTGTAATGGTAAGGGACATCTTTTACTAGATCAGGTTGCTCAAAACCCCAACCAACCTGACCTCAAATACTTCCAGGGATGAGGCATCCACAGCTTCTCTGGGAAGCTTATTCCACTCTCAAAGTAAAAAAATTCTTCCTTATATCTAATCTACCCTCTTTCAGTTTAAAACAGTTACCCCTTGTCCTGTCACTACAGACCCAGGTAAAAAGTGTATTTCTATATTTCTTATAAGCCCCTTAAGTATTGAAAGGCCGCAATAAGGTGTTCTCCAGGCTGAACAACCTCAAGTCTCTCAGCCTTTCTTCACAGGAGAGGTGCTCCAGCCCTCTGATCACTTCCATGGTCCTCCTCTGGACTCGCTCCAACAGGTCCATTCTTGTGCTGGGGACCCTTGAGCTGAAGGCAGTACTCCAGGTGAGGTCTTATGAGAGGCAGTAGAGGGGCAGAATCACCTCCCTCAACCTGCTGGTCATGCTTCCTTTTATGCATCCTGGGATACAATTGGCTCTCTGGGCTGCAAGCACACAGTGTCAACTCATGTAAAATATTTCATCTACCTAAGCCCTTCTCTGCAGGGCTGCTCCCAATCCATTCATCCCTCAGTCTGTATCCATGTTTGGGATTGCCCTGACCCATGTGCAGGACCTTGCACTTGGCCGTGTTGAACTTCATGGGCCCACTCCTCAAGCCTGTCAAGGTCCCTCTGGATGGCATCCCTTCCCTCCAGCATATCAACTGCACCATTCAGCTTGGTGTCATCTGCAAACTTGCTGAGGGTGCACTGCCTCACTCCCTCTATGTCATTAATAAACTAGGAGGGAAACAAATATTCAAAAGAAAAACACTGTTCTTCAGTGCTTACCAATCTGTATTTACACCATAAGATACAGGTATCTATGATACATGCTTTGTTGAAGTAGTCTGTGGAGTGTACACTCTTATACTAAATTTATGTGGATATTAGAGATTAGGCATGTTTGTGTGTAGAGCATCTAGCAGGAACTGTTCATTGATAATTTTAGATGCAATTACTGTACACTGTATTTGGAGGAACTGTTTTTTAAGCTTTTTTGAAAAAGTTTATCTTTTCAGAAAGCTAGGTGCATTTCATTAAGAAAGGAGGAAGATCAGAGGGAAAGATGCAGTGCATAGCATCTGTAACAGGAAATGTTCTGTAGCAAATTAAACTCATTTGAAGAAATTTATTTGCATATTTGGTGGGTTTTGCAGTTGCAAATAACTTCTTGAGATTATATATATTTCAAAATATTTTAGACATAATAGTTGTCATTTAGTATTATTGTTAACTAAAGCCATTTGTGTATAAAATATTATTAATGAAAAAATTGGGTAACTTTCTGTCAGAAATAAGCTAGTTTTCCTATCAAATGTAGAAAGGTGACTATGTAAATGTTAGAGAGACAGGCCGTGTTTTCAGTGGGGAGTATTTAAGCTACACTCTAGTAATCGATACATTTAAAAGTGTTAAAACTAAAATATTATTGTATTTTTATTATTATATTCTATATATTACTATAAAAAACCAAGTAGTTTTAAGCTTATTTTACTAAATGAGAGTAAGACCAGTTGAAAGTTTCAGAAAATAGCCACAGAAAAGCTAGAGTCAAAGCTGGGTTTTACCCTCGTTCTGGGAGCGCTGCAAGAAGAAAGGCAATAGTAACCCAGGTGCAGTTGCACCAACAAGTGGTTATTAGCTATGAGCAGAAGCTGTTACTGGAGTGATGGGGGTTTTAAGTCATGGAAAGGGTAGCCATAGCTGTTACCTTCAGAGAGAAAACCAGTAACAAAAGTGTGTCTTGCATCTCATATAAAGCAATCAGAAGGAAAGATTTCAAACTAGTCTGCTGCTGCTGTCTTGTGCTTTAGTAATACTCAGTATATGTTCCTCTTATCTTTTGTGAGCAAGCAGGCAGCATTAGGAGCAAGTAAACCTCTAACCCAGGACAGCACTGCTCCTGCAACACAATGGCATCACACAGACTTTAAAATCAAGAGCAGAGCAGAAGTTTGACAAAGCTCTGCTCAATAATTGATTATTTTTTGCCCCTAGGATTTAATTAAAATATTGACATGCTGCTGTAACTTATGATGCTAATAACTTGTCTAAAAGCCAAAGTGATTTAAGTTTTTACCAGATTAGCCAAACTTCCCGATCCTGTGAACTTACTGGTAAAATACTGGTGTGATTGAAAACTACAGGACAAATGCTGAATATCTCAAAGAGCATTAGGATTGCAGAGTTTTTGGTAGAGCACACAAGCAAAGAGAATGATAGCTCCTTGGGGTCCCTTTGCTCAGTTTGGGACAGAGGAATAAGAGCCCCCTGGGCAGTGAGGCAATACCAGGCTTAGCACTGTAATAACTGCTTAGCCTTGCTAACCATCACATTTACACTGCCTGTCACGGAGAGCAGTGCTTGAATCATGTGCAAGCTACACTGTTGAACAAACAGAAGTAACCTTCGTCCTTTGTTTTCACTTTCTTTCCACTTTCATTTCTCTTCTTTCTTTAATAGTTGCTGTTTAATTGAGATTGGGTTTGTTTGTTTGTTTTTTCACCAGAGTACCCCAATGGCATTGTTAAGATTTCTGTGGAATTAAAGCAGGGAGAGTCATATCCCTGAATGGTCATTAAAAGAAACAATTGTTAATGGGTAGCTTCTTACTTCTTGTTTCTATACATGTTGGTTTTGGTTTTTTTTTAAATAAAATTACATGACAATCACTGTGAATTGTCCCTTTGCATACCGTACCATTATAAGGACTCTTTCATGCATAAATAAGGTATTTACTCTGGTTTAATCCTCTCCGAGGATGTGAACCTCCATGGCAATTAGCAATTAAGTTACAGTGAACCAAGGCTACTTTGCTCTTGAATGAGTGCATCTACTGGAGTGATTAATGTGCCTTAACACTGACGTCACTCCTGTACTTGCTTTGTCTTAACTTTTCTGAGTATATCAATGTTAGACATGGCCTACATTTAAGACCGTCATCATTTTTGTGTAAATAATATACCCAAATCAAAGGAAAGGGAATTTCAGTGTTAATTTGTGTTCTGCTGAGAAACAGGTGGGGACTTGGACTTTGAAAATATTTTAATATATTTGAAAATGGGTTTGGCTCTGGAAACACTTCATGCATATCACTGGGATTCTGGCACTGTATATGTTTATCATTTCTCACTTTAGTACCCTCATGATTTTCGTGGCCATAGCAAGAACGATAACCTCTTTTCTGTTTTTACTCCCTGTGGCAGATTTTGCCACCTCCTGATAAAGGCCTTCTGTGTCCTTTACATTCCAAAAACCTGAGTAGGGCGTCACAGGGGAAGAAAAGTTTATTGCATCAGATGGGTGATTTGACTCCATAGTCAAAGCCTTGTGTCCCAGACCGAGATGCTGCCCTAATTTGTTTTAGACCTTGGACAATAAAGAGTAGAGTGTTGGCACTGCCCCACAACGCTTGTAGTCCAAGCAGTCAGGGAAGAGGCAACAGATGGACACAGACAGGTGAAGTGCAAGAGATAACATTGGTCAGTGTACTAACTAAAATAAAATTAACTGGCTAATGAGTTTCAATGCCATTTTTAGAGTATCAGAGCTCCGTGTGTGTGAGAGGGCATCACCCTCTTTGGGACTGCTACCCCGGAGTGGCACCAGACCATGCAATCAGCAGGCTCACAGTTGCACTTTGGGTCTGCAAAGCGCCTGCTCATCCACTGGCTGTTTCCTACCATCCTTGATGAAAAATCAGATTTGGTCATTTGTATTTCAGCCTGCTTTCAAAAGAAATGCAGCAGCTGCTGTGGTTGTAACATTTCATGGTGGTAGAAACGAGCAGAATTTCTCTAAAAAAAGGTAAGGCTTGTACTCACAGGATTGCCCTCATCTGCTGTGCCATGTCCAGACATGGGAGTTATACTTTACACATTTTAAGAATATTAAATTAAAGCAGTTACAAATTTTGTAAAAAAGCAGTTACAATTTTTAAAAAACAAATCTTATGTCAAGAAAGTGTAGCTGTAATGATATATACTTAGCCTATTCCATTAGCTTTAAAATATATACATGCATTTATCTGCAGTATGAAATAGTTCACAAGCATAACTGAACTACAACTGTGTCTCAGTCCACAATAATTACATATTTTACCTAAATTTGCAATTACATGATCAACTATGTATTATGGGTACTTTTATGGACTTCACTTTTTTGTATAATTATCAGTGTTTTGTATAATTACCAGTGAATCGAATGCTGAAGGCTAAGCATTTTTAAAATGTTTAAAGGATTAGTAAGGATCCCATACTGACTTATTAAGGTAGTCATATGTAAAATAACTTTCCTTTTAACTGAATAATTATGCATGAATGTATTTCCTATGCTTTGCGCTTAACTAACTGAGAGATTTCTATGTAAGTGTACATGTCAGCAGTGTAATGGTTGCTCTGTTAGTTGTTAAGACATTGTCATATAGTTTCCACAAACGCTGGACATTTCTGGTTTGTACATTGGTGTATGTTCTTCATTGTTAAAGACCTTGGTAAACAGATAACATTGTTATTACCTTAAAGGCCTACTCCCCCAACCCAAATGCTAATTTTTTTCAGGTGGATGTTGTTGGTGCTGTGGGAGATATTACTGTTACTGTAAATGTAGTTATGCAGGAAAAAAAGTTGACTGCCATATTTAAAATGGAAATAGAAAATAAAAACAATCAAAATGTATAATGTGCAAATGATGACATGTAAAATGGCTAGCAGAAACTGTTATTATAAAACAGCTTCTACGCTTCCCCTCCATATTAACAGTATCTAATTAAAACCTGGAAACTGCATGACATGTTGGATTGCAACAATTGTAATTTTTGTTTTTTCTTGTGTCTTTTTTGACTGTATGAATTCTGATGGAAATGTAGGTCATAAAGTAAATGGGTCATAAAGCAAACTGTATGAAAGACCTTGACGCACATTTAAGTACACTTGAAAATCTTCAAGGAATTTAGGATGATGATTTGATATTAACTGATGAGTTTCCAGAAAGACCAGCCTAGGGCTGTCAAACAACAAGGTTGTCAATCCAGAATTAAGAGAATAAGTTGATCTCCATGGGCAAATATGCAGAGCGCTTTCCTGGCATTATTTCACTCTGTTAATGCCTTTTACCTTACCCATCACTTGGTTGGTTCACATTCATGCTGGCAGAGACACAAATCAGTAAAATTAACTAAATGCTGAATCTTTTATTTTTAAGAAACCTTTTTGTTGTGTTTAAACAGCATAGGAATGGAATAACTATTTTTGCCCTAAACTGGAGCCATCTTGAGCAATGTTCTCATAAAGCATGCTCAAAGGAGAAGAGAGTGGGGAGACTGTCCCATGTATTAACATGACAACTTAGAGGCTTTGTTTGTAGATTAAAGTCGTTGAACTTTGGATGAGTCAGTTTTGTGCTGGAATACCTTACCTAACCTGCTCTGGTGGACAAGAGATTTTAGCAACTGGGTTAAATGAAGTTATAGAAATGAGGACGTAGTCAGGATTTCTATTTGCTCTTTTTTGTAGCTTATTGGGAGAGTTCACTTGGTTATAGTGAATGGGAAACAGTAGACTTGCTAGTCCTGCTTTTCTAGCATCTGCTATTTTATCTGTAGAGGGGAAGGGGAGCACATAATGCTTAATTTAACTTACAGTTTGCAAGCTAAGTTTTACACTATGTCAAGTATACCTAAGCCATGTAGCATGGGACTGTTTGTTAGCATCTGCATAAATAAAGGCTTGTTTGACATTTACAGTCTGGGTGTTGGAGATAAATGCATTAGGTTCCTGCAGCAGGTTCTGGGCCTCTGCCGACAGATGAAGAAATCTATATAATTAAGAGAATCATAGCCCCATACTCTCTCAAGTTTCAGGATCTGTACAAAAATTTTTATTCTTTCTATCACAGTAGTATCTATGCTTCTTTCAGCTATCTCCCTTCATCATCACAGATGAGTAGGAATTGTTAAGGCAGATTAAACTGCTGGACATTAAAACCTTGCTAACATTGACGGAAGCTGGATACTTACTTGAACCATGCAGCACAGTACAGAGAAGCCTGGCTTGACACTGGATGCTAGCTCCTCACAGGGAGAAGTAAGACCACATCACAGAGCTACTATACACAAGTTATTAACTCATGTCTTTCAGTACTTATTAAACCTTATGTAAGGTTTATCAATTTGGCTGTGGAACTCTACCAGTGCAAAAACTGCCTTTGAAGCCAATTGAGCTGAGAAGATCCCAGCTGTAAAGAGGAGAAACAATTGTTCTCTGTGCTCCTGGATTGCTCACAGGGCACCCCCTTGAATGAGGTGCATTGTCATATCTACATAAGATAGGTATATAGGATAGGTATCTAGGCATTGAAAGTGTCCCGGGGTTCTCTGCAACAGTTAACAGCACCAGACATGCCTATTTGTCTGAATCTTTGCCATTTTTGTTCCTACTAGCACTTTATTAGTAGTGTTTCAGGGCTTTTTTGAGTTTGTTCTTTGGGTCACATTTGTGCTATGAAAGAGGATAACAAGAATTTAAAGATGTACTGATATCTTTTTCCTTCTTTACAGCATTTTGTTTGCAGACATTGTGGGGTTCACTAGTTTGGCATCACAGTGTACTGCCCAAGAGCTGGTGAAGCTGCTGAATGAGCTGTTTGGCAAATTTGATGAATTAGCTACAGTAAGTACAACATTCTTATTTCAATTTAATTCACATTGCCTTCTGAAAAAATGATGCATGAGTTATACATTAGAAATCTGTAACAGACTGATTTAGCCCCATGTGTCATGAATTTCTAAAGCTTCCATTTTTTATTAATATTCTGGAGAGAAAACAGTCTATTTTAATTGTTTAGGAAAGAAGCTTAAGTTTCTATTTTTAAATATACTTTTCTTCCCTCTCCTTGGATGCCATCAGTGTTCTTGATTGCTTTTGTTTGCACAAAATAGAGAAAATATTTCAATATTTACTTTTCTATCCTGCATAGAAAATAACAGGATAATGGAAAATATGAATATTGGCATTATGGCATAAAAACAACTTTCTGTGATAATAAGAAGCTAGAGAGTAAAATTAGTTCTTCACAGCAAGCACTCCTTGTCACAGAAATTATGGTAGCTTTTCAGAGAACCTACTGTAGGCAAAATGGGATCCATACCATAACTGATGCTTATGTTTTGGTCAGTGCACTTACATTGTACCAGATTCCCCAAGAAAAAGAATATGAGAGAAATGTTCCTTCCCTACAACTCCTACCAGTCTAATAATAGCATTTGACAAGAAATGAGAGGAATGGATATGCCTGAAAAAGTCACACATCTTGTTTCAAATTACATTTAACGATATGCTGAAAATATGTTTTCCCCTTTAACAAAGCAAAACTTCATCAAATCTATCTTGTTTGCCAGCAACGTCCTCAGAGCCTTCATTGCTGAGAAGTGTTACCTCCACATAAATTATGCTCCTCCACTATCTAGCTATCTTGTCTTCAGACTCTGGTCTGCAGCCTAGGGAACATATTTTTTCAGGTCCTGAACATAAACAGCATCCAAACTCACCTCTCATCGATGTAGTCTTTCACATGAGAGATCTGAAGCCTGTGGACATTTTGCATCTATGGCTCCCTCTTGATAAACAGCTGTCAAGGACCCTATGGAGACAGAAATCTTCTGCGCCACAAAATGCCAAGTTGAGGAAGACCTATTCTTACTTTAATGGGTTTGATCGAGTGCTATAATCTGATTTGCACTAGATACTCAAGTCATAACAGAGAAAAACTGTTGTGTGTTCCTTTTTTCCAAGAAAAAAACAGAAGATTAACTTAGATGATATATAGGGATGCAATGGAGGTGTGTTTTTTTGGTAAGAATTTGTAACACACTCATAAGTCTTTGTGTAACCAATTCATTACTGGAACTACTGGCGGTGCCTCATGGAGGTCACAGGTCCAGAGTATTTCATAGACTTATACCTTAGAAATAAAAGGGACTGCCATATAGATGATCATTGGAAAGAGCTTAAATTACTTAAAAAGTTCAAATAGTCTCCTTGCTTTAATTTCATTACTGAATTTCATCCTCCAGATGGCAACCAGCCATCTAATAAGCCCCAGTGCTATCATTTGTGGAGTCATCATAGCCATGAAATACAAGGTAATGTAATAATATGGGAGTACTGTGACATAACACGAGATCCCACATGTGCACACAGAAATGCACACGCTTGTGACACGTGACATGGCAGTGGAGCCAGGGAGATGGCTACTGCACCATGCTTGCTCCCTTAGCGGTGGCCAGGTGCAGCCAACCAGAGGTGTCAGTGACACCAAAGCCAAAGTACCAGGCAGATGCCAGCTTTTGGTGCAAGCTCAGTTGTCAGAGAAGAAGCAGATCAGAGATAGCAGAGGAGCTAAAAAGCCTTAGCTTTTCCATTCAGCCTGCATGCATTCTTTTTACAAATTTGAAAATAAATCTCATGGTTTCTTTCAGCTATGTGAGGAAGATTTGTTATTTACTTGTCCTTCTAGTTCAGTCTGTGCTGCATTGGGGTGTGATTAAGGACAGAATGTATGAGCTTTTGCTGGTACCTTCTGATGTGGTAAATGGAGACTTGTTATTGTGTGTCCTGCAGTCAGAAGAAATGTGTTGCGAAGTGTAATTTTCTTGGTTAAAACAACTTCTAGATATTCATTATTAGGTCAAAACAGAGGACCAGGCTGATTTTAAAATAGTGCTGTGCATTAGTATTCAGAATGATGAAGGAGGAAACTGGACTTTAAAGAAAAATAGTGTGATATTTCACTAGGTGATAAGTGATAGGTGATAAGTGTGTTCCCTGCGACTACTGAAGTGTGATATGTGAGTGTGCACGCTGTTTGTTTCTTAGGAAGCAAAGTCAACTGGAAGGGGCAGTTTATGACAATCCTTGTTAAAACAATTGTCCTGTCTTAAAACTGTAATGCTTAAAAAAAGTCCCTGTCACAACTGTGGGAAGTGTAGTAAGTGTAAGGCAGCATATATTTGCTGGGAGTCTCATGAAGAGTCTTGACATTTTGGCACATTGACACATTTTAGGAATAGTAAGTCTTTGCTTTTTGACAGTATAGCTCTGAAACTGACCAGAACTAGGTGCTTCAGATGAACATAAAAAAATTCTTGTTGAGAGATCTGGGACAACTTAATCCTAGAGTTTGTCCTTCTGACATTTAGAAGCTGGTTTATACATTTTAGCATTAGATTTTTCTCTCTTTCTATGTGCTGTTTGTTGCATTTTTTTGGTAAGGCAGATAGTTTTGCTCTTTTTGAAATGCCTCTCCTTTTCTTAAATCACAATAGCTTCAAATATAGTTACAGCATGTGACAAAGAGTTCTGAAGGCAAACCTTAGGTTTCAATTTATTGTCATTCAGCTCCTTTGAAAGTTTGCTTGTGCATTCAGTTAAGAGAGGGAAGAAAAGTCCTGATCTTCTTACTCCCTAGTAGAAATTATTTGTTCTTTTATCATGTCCTTTCTTTTTTATTCACCTCTAGAGAAAATATGTTTTTCAAGTGCTTATCTTGTACAGGTTATATTACCTTGTAAATCACTGAGTCTTTGAACTCAGAAGAGGTGATCAGAATACAATACTTAAAATGATGGCATATTTTCTATTTTCACAGTGGCACTGTTTGGTTTCTTAAAGAAACAATCTTAGGTAGTCATATTTTATATAGGACTTTGCAGTCCGCTTAGTAACTTTTGAGTCTATGAGCCAACTTGAGTCTCTTTGAAGAAAGTGAGTCTCAAAAATATAAAGCTAAACAAAAATGAGTGACAATATTAGTATCTGTGTGGGAGTGTAACTTCATTCTAGACAGACATCAGAGAATCCACATGGACAGGCACTGCTATGAATGCCTAAGGTTCATTTATGTGTCTGGTTACAGAAGTACTTGTAATGTTTCCGTCTTTAGGCACCTTGATTTTCTATAGCCATTTTGGATAAATTTGCCCATTCTGCAGAGGTACCCTTGGGACTGTATGCAACGATAGCAAGCCACCTTTCTGAACATATGCAGTTAGGTTTCTCAAAAGACCTATGAATAGTCCAGATAGAAAGAATGATTTTGCATTAATTTCTATTGATTTTATCTGCTGTTCAGGCTTAGTTTCCTTAGTTTAGGCTGTTACTTCTGAAGTTTCTCAGTTTCTTACAGTTAACCAGAGTAGCTTTGTGCAGTCTCAGATTTTGCCCTAATGATAGTCATTCTGCATTATGTATTATCAATAAATGCTTTAAATAACTGATCTTTGCATGAGGTCTTCAGATACCTTGCAATTAACCTTCAACACTATAGCTAGCGTCCAGTTTGTCATTCTTCAGCTTACTTGTAAGAGTGACAAATTTTAATGCGATATAATCATTTGCATGATGTGTTTTTTATGTTCTCAAGGAATTCTTGAACACAGGACACTTAGGCCGTCTGCCTTTCTACTTTGATACACTGTATATTTCAGTGCATTCTTGCTTCATGCTTTAGCTGTGGCATGGATTTACTGTGAATGTGGGAGGTTCTCAAGGCTGCACTTACCAAGTAGCATCACACAGAGTTACACATACCTCTGCTCAGGTACTCTTATGGTCACAGCTACACTATCTTGTGATACAGTTCAGCTATACCCAAAATATTTTACATGTAATAAGTCAACTTAATAGAAAAGAATAGGCATTTCTCCAGCATCTTGCATCGTAATGAAACAGGTTTGTTTTTTGGAAAAGTTTTCATCTTCCTTAATTGTTCTTTTCTTTGGTAGATTTTTCTCACATACTTCCTTCATCTAATCTACACGGGGAACCAATTATTTGTGTTTACAGATTCAGTTATTTCCCTTTTAATTTCCATTTTATTGCATCTTGGACTTCTACGATGTTCCATTTACAAGTGGATAAGGACAAATGAAGTTTATGCTCTTTTCTATCACTAGAAGAGAATTTTGATATTCTGAATGAAAGATCTTACTTGTCTGTGCCACTTTTGGCATCTCATCTTTTAGCCAGACGGACACACACCACTTCCTTGTTCTTTCCATTTGCAGTTATGTATACCTTCAGGCTTTGTCAGTATTTGCAGGCTGAGTCTATTTTTATTTCTTTCCATTTTAATTTAGTATCCTTTCCTTATTACCTTCTTAGCTTTTAACAATTTTTACTTTCCAAATTTCAATGTTACTGAAGTGGCTCTTTGTACCTGTTCAGCCTCAATGATACTGAACTTAACAATGTTGCTGCTGAGCCTTAGGCAAAGAGTCAATAAGTAATATTTTTAATAAGCTTCTGTGTTGGTTTTTTTCACTGTGTCAAGAACAGTCAGTCCTTTGCTGTGCTTTGAACCAGCTAGTGCTAGAAGCAAGAACTTTAAGAAACTGATTCTATTGAATCTATAGAATGCTTTTAGGTTATATGAAGATAATTATGATGTATTTTTAATATAGAAGATGAACAATGTTTTGTGGGCTGGTTAAGATGGGAAAGTTAGTGCTGCAAAACAGATATAAACTTTCAGCACGTAACACTTCTTTGTGGAAATGAGTAGGTATGCACTAGGGGGGAATATTTACAAAGGCTAATTTTAAGGAGACTTGTGTTCCCAAGCTCCCTTGATAGTCAGTGCAGACAGAGGATCCTACTGAGGCAGACCATTCAAGTAAGCTTGAGTCTGGCTCTGAACAGCCATCTGGAGAGGTCTCCTAGAGACACCTAAGGAAGTAAGCTTTCTTAAATTAAAGTGGTCTTAATGAATATGCCTGCAATTCTATAGGATCAGGGACTAATGATGCGTGTAAGGTGTGAAGCTAAAGTGTCTGTGTGACAGTTTTCCAGGAAAGAAGATAATGTCACACACTTTAAGTATTGTAGGAACATATAAAGGGGCAGGTACCACAGAGGTTAGGTCTTGCCTAACCTCCTTTGTGGTACTTTTTAGGTAAGAGGATACTGTGGTTGGTATGCCATTTCTTTGTCATAACTCTTGTCACAATTTGCATGCTTGTGGTAAATTACAAATTCTTCCTGAGTTTGTATTCTGCAAACCTGAGATTTGCGTCTTTGTATATGACTGTGTTGGATTATTCTGATCAGCTTCAGATGCTTGCGGTGTGGGCATTTGTACAGAAACTACTTGTTTTGATTCCTTATGCAGTTAGCATAGAGAATGGTATTTCTGGAGTTCAATGTCTGTCATCCAAGGAGAATGTTTAATTGCACTCCAGAAGTGCCAGTTTCACTTCATTGTTGTAGAGGCAGTTTGACTGATAACCCAGGCACATATTTTAGCTATCTAATGTACTCTGCATACACAGTCCTACCTCCAGTCCTTTGCCCATATGCAGATCTGTTATGTGGGGAACAGCAGTGCATCAGACGCTGTTCCATCAGGACCTCTCCTCAGCCTGGAGGGGCCATGCCTCCTGCACTGGAGTCCAGAAGCACTATCCTCAGAGCAGTGAGCTTTGCTTTTCTTAAGCCAGACTTTTTATCTCCTTGAAGTCTATGGAAATCTTTCTGGAAACTATTTTCTTTATAAGCAGCTGTATACAATATCTTCCTAGTTCTTCTCACGCTATCATTTTTCAGTAATTCTGCCAAGTGGAGTGGAATGACTGTTTCCAGTGATTAGGTCTTGAAGATTTCCTATGCTTTTTTGTTTGGAGCATGACTGAATTTCATACTGTTGTTGGTGCAAAACTGTGACAGTTTTTTTAAAATCCTCTCTATTATGTTGTTTCCAGAAGAATCTGGAAAAAGATGTGTTTCCTGAAATACAGAGATTAGTTTTTCAACATTTTATAGTGTATTCATTTTAGGCTTCTTTCTCCTGGGATATTCCTCTTCATAAAAAGGCAGCATCTTAAAGGATACTTCATGAAAGCTGGGAAGGAGACAAGCATGCATATCAGTCATGATGATTGTGCAAAAATTCTTGCTAAAATCCTTTTTCGTTTCCAAGTAAATTAACATATATGACTGTTAAATAGTTTCTTAGTCTCCAGGACAAAAACATTTAACCTTCTAGTTTCATAAAATTACTCTCCGTGTGGAGAAGGGAAGGAATTTATTGTGAGAATGGGAATGCACAGAAAAGGTAGGCCAAGAACCAGTAAGTTATTGCAGGTCAGCATATATAATTGCCAATAAAATGGAGGGAAAGCATTTGAAGCAAAATGTCTTCCTTTTTATAGCTATCCTGAATAATTCTACATTTGTTCGTGCATGATACGGATCCCATGATGGTAGATAATTTCTCGTGTTTTCACAAATACATTACTAAATTAAAAGCTTACATATGCTCATTTGGAGATGTCCAGCTTTCTCAGTCACAGCCTCCTAAGCCATTTTCATACTTACTATACTGTAACCAGATTTGTTTTCTTTTCCTATTATTTCTGCCACCCTGTAGAGGCTCTTCTTGTTAAGTCTATACTTACTGTTATTGCTATGAGCATGTCTCCATTACCCTACTAAATTAAACTCTATGAAATATTGTAGTTAGATCATTCTCAAGGTTTTTTATGTTGAGACTAGCAGATGTGCAAGAACTAATGTAGGTTGGTAAAGTTACTATTTGCAGGTATTATTCCATTAAAAGGTTATCAAAATAGTTGTTTCAATTTTATACCCACAGTTCCAAACCTGGCTGAAAAGAAATGTTAAAATGTTTATGCAGTAATTGACAGGATTCAATGACATTTTCTAATGGGATGGCCATTTTTCAAAAGTGTATTATCACTATTGACACACTTCACTATAATGGAGCTGGAGGTAATTTCTATGTCACTTCATTACATTCGGAATTTGACTATGAAGTTTATCTCATAAACTGGCTTCAATAATCTCTTACATGTTGTGGCTCACATTCAGCATAGTTATTAAAACAGATTTGGATACTACACAGAGAAACTATGTTGGTAAATCTTTTTGGTTTTACAGAAAAAAAAAGGTAAAATGATAAGTGAAATTACTGTTTGTCATTAACGTAAGTTTTAGATGGCATGAGCGAACTCTACATTCAGGTCTGAGGCCCCCAGCACAAAAAAGACATGGACCTCTTAGAGTGGGTCCAGAAGAGAGTAATGAAAATTGTCAGAGGGCTGGAGCACCTCTCCTATGAAGACAGGCTGAGAGAGTTGGGGTTGTTCAGCCTGGAGGAGAGAAGGAAGACCTTATTGTGGCCTTTCAATATATAAAGGGGGCTTATAAGAAAGTCAGCAAGAAACTTTTTCCAGTGTCTATAGTAACAGGACAAGGGGCAAAGGTTTTCAACTGAAAGAGAGTAGATTGAGATGAGAAATAAGAAATTTTTTATGATTAGTGTGGTGAGGCACTGGAACAGGTTGCCCAGAGAAGATGTGGATACCCCATCCATGGAAGTGTTCAAGGCCAGGTTGGATAGGGCTTTGGGCAACTTGGTCTAGTGGAGGGTGTCCCTGCCCATGGCAGGGGGATTGGAACTAGATGATCTTTAAGGTCCCTTCCAACCCAAACCATTCTATGATTCTATGATTTTCACAGATTTAGCTCTTAGAAGTTAGCCTAAGTAGGTTCACTTTTCATTGAAACAGAAAGAGGACCTTTCAGAGGGGATTCAAAGTAGAGTTCTACGAAATGTTTTGCATGTGCATCTAAAAGCATTTCTTCATCTTTTTCTGCACCTAGCTGCATCTTTTGTTAATGCTGCTGCCATCTAAGAGACTTTCACTGGGTTGTCCTTCCCGTGGAATGTTTTTGATGTTGCTTTTCTCTTATGCTCTTTGGTGCACAAAGTTGAGTCATATAGCTGAGGGGAAAAAATAGAAAGATTTTTTTTTTTTTTGCTTAATTTTATAAGGAAATTAAATATAGAAGGAAAATGTAAACATAAAAAATGTAAACTGATCTCTTACAAAGGATCTCTCCCTCTCACCATGCACTGAACTTAACTTAATAACTTAATAGTCTATTGCTTGGTTGCACTGTACAGCCTTCCAACTAACTCCATTCAATTCACTACCTTTTCTTCTATGACCCTGAAGGAGGGTGGCTGGTCCTTCACCATTTCCTTGACAGCAGAACATTGCTATGCCCTTCCAAAGGTCCTTGGAGCAGTAAGGCATTCACTATACCTCTGCAGAAAGGAAGGAGTGGACTAGTAATGCCGGGAACAGGTATCAACACCCAGATATCTTCTATCTGTCTGTATTCAGATCTGTTGAAAGAGGGGGCTCAGAACTGGTGTCTGGCCCGTAATTGTCAGGCTGAGCCACCTTGGTTAGTATATCATTAGTCCAGAGGATGAACATTAAAATTTGCATTTATCACATATGTTGTGTACACATGCAAGAGGGTGTAGGGAAATTTGCAGAACTGTGTGTACGTGTATGTATGGATGCATATATTTATACAGCATGATAGCCAAAATATAGGATTTTTCCCACTTCTATTCCAATCTAATAGACAAATTTAATGAAATTGAATAGAAATGTCATTCCAGCTTTAAAGGATGTAGTAGAAAATACTATTCTTTCCACAAGTCTCTTTTATGTTTCCATACACATCTGTAATATAGATAAATTTGTTAACTTCAGAGTGATTCAAAGCTTTCTAAGCCAATTTTCTATTGAGATTAATAACACCTCAGCATAAAGTGCTATAAATGTTAAATATGCTGCATATGCTAAATATATTGAAAATAAGCTGCAGTGGTAACAGTGGTGAATCCTATCTTGTCTTCTTTCAAGGCCTCTTTAGAAGCAGAATGAAGTTTTAGTTTTGTGAAGAGAGATAAATAGGGAATGCATTTTATTGCTATTTTGTCTTTGGGGAGTTTTAGAGGAGCTTTGCATTTTTTTCCCCCCAATAGTCATGTTATACTGTAATAACCAAGAAAGGACTGTAACTGTGATGTGGTTAGCCTGGATTATTGAATTACGGCTTTGGTCCCCAAGGATTAGAGGGACAGCTGGTATAAATTAGTGTAGTTCTCCTGAAACCCATGATGCCATTCTGATGATTATAAACTGAAAATTTGATCCCCTTTGCCTAACTGATAGAAACAGTTCAGCTCTGAGCCCAGCAGGCTTCTCACAGGAAGCTGTTGAAATGGGACTTTCCAAAAGGAAATGACTGATAAATCAAAAAGAAAGGAAAACAAGAAGAAAAATATGAAGGGCAATAAAACACAAAAGTACTTCTGTGATGAGTCCTTTCCTCAAGGTCACTGATCTTCCTTTTGGCTCATTGAACGTCTGTAAGGGGGGGGTGACTGTGCCCCATACATGTCATGTAAGGGAGGATGACAGCAGTGGCAGGGCCAGAATAGTGTGAATTCCTTCTACAGCCCTTGTAGTTCACCACTGTCTCAGATTTAATTCTACTCTCAGTGAAAACTGAGCCATCAGAGATTGGCATTACGATGGTTTCCCTCTACCCAAGACTGCTCTTCAATATGTGAAGAATACATTGAGCTAAGTGTTTATTTCAGGGAGTTACCCCCCACCTCAGATTTGAACAGTTTCAGGCAGTGAATGGATGGGGGAGGCACAAAGGGCTATTTAAGCTCAAGAGAGAGCTGCTCCCAGTGCTGCCAGTGCATCTCCTTCCACTCCTCTGCTGCATGCAGTGCTGCTCTCGTACTAATTTGCAGCTGTGCAGGGACAATACCCAGAGGTCTCACTAATGCTAAAGTCTGAGGTCCGTTGAGGTTGCCAAAGCCTTCCCCTGAGAGAGTAAAGCATTCAATATAAGTCCAGGCCTAATTTTTTTTTTTCCAAGACGTTAACTTTGCAAGCATTAAGTGTCATAGGTAGTGACCAAACTCTGTTCACATTTTTCTAGCCTAAGCAAACTAAATGTTATTATTGCTCATGTCCAAGAACATTCTAGGAGAGTGTAAGACTGGTAGGATCTGAGTTAGGGGAAATGGAGATCACTGCTTATGCATCTTTTTGTAGGCCTTATTAATCTCTTCTCTTACTCTGCACAGCATAACTAAATCCAAATTGGCTGAGTATGATAAAGAATCTTTTTATGTACCTTAGCTGATGCAGTTTTTATTAGTAGGAACAGAAAAAAGTGTCTTTCTAATTTATGGATAAATAATAATGTTTTTTAAAATTATAGTATATCTGACCTTCCTTTTTGGCTGACTTTGATAGCTGCTCACATACCATGACGACACATGAGTATGTAGAAATACAT
This sequence comes from Aramus guarauna, assembly GCA_013400195.1. Lineage (NCBI taxonomy): Eukaryota > Metazoa > Chordata > Aves > Gruiformes > Aramidae > Aramus > Aramus guarauna. The sequence continues at coordinate 154,390 of VXBL01006011.1, read as the reverse complement.
AGATTATTGCAGATAGAAGGCAGAGCAAGGATTCTTTCCTGCATTAGCATCTGCCATTTCTAAAATAAATAAAAGCTTTAAAGAGGTTCTTGTACCAGACAGTGTTACAACAAACAAAAATAATGTAGTGAGCATCCCTGACATAGAAGCTGTCCATGCCCCCTACCCCCACCCTAGATCCACCCCGTTGCACTCTACCTAACAGGTAGAATGGACTGATTTATAAAGTGCTTGTCTGAAAGTGTAAAGAAAGCTTTTAGCAACTTTGAAGTATTCTCTGCTTTCCAAGGCTTTTCTAGGCTTCCACTTCACACTGACAAACCCTGTGACTGACAGTTGTGCCAGAGGGAATTCTGCAGATCTGCTTGGAAACATCTCCGTAAGGCACCGCAGGTGGACAAGCTGCCTGGCTAATGCAGTGCTAGCAATCTTTGGTGCTTTTTATCATGTGCATAAAACCAAATTATCAGCTGTTTCTAAGCAGGCATTGCTCATATCAACTGTGACTAGAATTTGTAACTATCACACTTGAATTCATCACTGTCACAAATGTGAAAAATATTGCCGAGTCAAGGGCTTCTTTAGAAGTTGCTGAGGAAACAAAACAAAGAGAGGGAAAGGATTTGTCTTCTTAATTTGCATATCAATCCTTATAAAGCTTGCTCTTACAAAGCTGCACTGTGTCTCCTTCCTGGAAGTCTGCCTCACATGTCAAGAAAGAGAAAATAAACAATTTTGCTAGAGATTACTGTATATTAATCGATTATTATAAATAAGGACAGTGAGGATAACATCTGATAAGGAATAGAGTGGTGGTTTCAAAACCAGCAGCTGATTTAGCCATATGTCTTCCATCAAAGTTAATATTTCTCCAGAAAATGCTGTATTCCTTATTTTCTTTTTCTTTTTTTCCTGCACAAGTAATAAACTGATTTGGAAAAGTGGTAATGGATCTAGCTCTGTTCAGGTTTTTCCTTTCTTAAACTATCTGCCAGGCTGCTAGACTGTGCTGTGCCAGTCTGACAGTAACTTTGTGTATCCTGTTTTAAAATGTGCAGTACTGCTCTATAGCACAGTAAGCTCTCTGAGAAAACCCAAGTCATTAGAAATGAGCCATTGTGGAGGTGGACACTGAATAGGAGAGAACACTGATTGATTAACACATGCGTATTGTCCACCCCAGATTACTGAAATGGCTATTCTGAATAACTTTTGATGGGGTCAAATAGTCATTGCCTGGCCACAAATCATGCATACCAAATTTGAAGATGAAAAGGGCTTTATAGAGGATTGTAAGGTGTGGGCCAAAAATGGATTTATTTTGGAAAGTAGGTTCCAGCTTTAACTACTGAGTACCCTCTACTGCTTCAAGATTTGCCCACAATTGAAAAAAAAAAAAAAAAAAAAAAAAGCACTATAATTTAGTGGTTTCTACTAAAAAACTTAGTGGTTTGTATTAAAAGTCTTAGGAGTTTCTGTCCGAAAACCTTGAGTTGGAAGGCTTTTTTTTGTGTCAGGATAGGTTTTGAGGTCTGCATATTACTTTGTGTGCATCAATAATTATTTTACTTATATAATACCATTTAGCCAAGGATCTCAAAATACTCAATTAAAACACTAAGTAAAATTGGTGAGGCATTTTGTGGCTATAGGCTGTTCGAATACTTCAAGATCTGAATTTACTGCTTAATTTATAAAAAAGAAGTAGACAGACCAATTTTCCCAAGTAGTGTTAACATGCCTTCTTCCATGCCTGAATGGAGGTAATTCTCATTTTATAATATCTGTTCAATACTTGGAAACGTTTATGGAGAAGACAGGTGTGGGAATGCCTGCAGCTGGAACAGTGTATAATAACAAGCCCCGCATGCTGGTGTATGATATGTCAGAAAGGCATTGCTGTAGGCCTAACCATTGCTTCTGAGCTGGACACGGGTAATGATGTGGAGAGTGTAGTCAACTCAGGGAGGCTTGGATTCTTGTAGGGGGGAGAATGAGTAAGAATATGTGCCTGTATAAGAAGCTGAACCAGTATGATTAGGTCATTTATTTTCAGAAATTTTAAGTTCCCCTACCCAACCCCCACCCCCTTTTTTTTCCCCTTTCTGTGCCACTGAAGTCAAGTCTACATAGCACACTGCTGAGGGAGGAATCAGATTTTTGTTTATCCTCTCTCATCGTATTCACAACAGCTAATTTTGCATGGCACTTACTGGCATAGTCCCAGCTGTGTAAATTGGATTCATTTAATCAGGTTATTTACTTTTCTGTTCCATACTTTAAATGGGTGAAAGTTGCCACACACTAGCTGCAAGGGATACCATCATCTCTTCATGTCTCCTCATAGTTTATTAATTAAAGGCACTGCTTCATTAAAAGCATTTTGTTATATGCTCTCTGTTTAAAAATAAACTTTCTGCTCAGACCAGTGTAGCAATCATCACATGCCATTATTGTTTTTTTTTCAAAAAGGGAAAGATTTAGTCAGATCTCTTTGGCTGTAGAAATTAAACTGTATGCAAACAGGACATAAATTTGATGGCAATGCAAACTGACTGTATCTTCTGATCTGCAAGTGTGTCATATTTACACTGATCATGCTATATTGTAAATTGTGATTTATGAAGTGGTAATGCACAAATGTGTGTACCTTTACAGATAAATACATCATCTTTCCTGCTAAGCTGGAACTGGATTTGAAACAAAAGCTTCTTAGAATACAAACATTTCCTGATATTCAGTAGTTGTTTGGCTTCAGTCCTTTGGTTTGGATTCATACAGAAATAAAGTCTCATTTCAAATCTTGAATTCATACTGACCTAATGTGAGGGCAAGGCAATAACGTTTGTTCAGAACTATAGTTTTAAGCAGTATTACCCCATGTGTATTGAACAATGCAGGGCTGATGTCCAGTATGTATGTGTGTGTTTATAAATAAATAAATAGATATGTGTATGTCAGCTGTTCTGTACAGGAAACCCAGATTTCATGTACTGTAGATTACTTCATTTGACCACAAAAGAATTTCCTGAATGATTGCATAATAGTGGAGAAGATTTAATCCTGTAAATATGGGAATATTTATAAGAATAGTAAAACTTTTCCCATTCTGTTTTTCTTAAAGGAAAACCACTGCAGAAGAATAAAAATCCTAGGGGACTGTTACTACTGTGTATCAGGATTGACCCAGCCCAAAACAGATCATGCCCATTGCTGTGTTGAAATGGGACTGGATATGATTGACACCATCACGTAAGTACTGTGCACGGTGAACCTGGACAGGAGTGCTACAACAGCTTCTATGTGGCATTCAGAAATTGTGTTCTCAGAAAAACAGCAGTGTCTGCTAGCACTGCCCACGTAGCAATTCACATTGTTGCATTCAGGTCACAGGATACTGATTTTAGGAAGGGTTATTCTAGATATTGATTTTCCACTCCATTTAATTGCTGTGAGGAAAAAGTGCATAAGTATGAGTATGCTGAGGCACATACACATATTGATTAGGGGACGGAAAGATACCAGGAAATAACGAAATATTCCTATTGCCATTTACCACACAGAAAGGAGTCCAATTTCTTGTTTTACAGGGATAAACACTGCTCATTTTGCACACCAGTATGTAAACTGAAAGCCAGTCCTGATGGATGCATGTTGTATATGTGTTTGTATTCTCAAAATGATATCTTGCCCATTTCTCCTTTCTGTATGTCATGCTTAAACCTTTAATTTATTGTGATTTTCAGAAATTCAATGTGAAATTCACTTTGCTGATCAGAAGATTTTTTTTTATGCTTGAGAGCTCTGCATTCATCATTAGTTTACCAAGGCGAAAAATGTGAATGTGAGAGAACTGTGAATGAGCTTTTAGCAAGAGATGAATATCTATTTTATTACATAGGAGGCAAGGGATAAAGATGGGAAATTTCTTCACTACTGTATTGCTCTGTGTGTGCGCGCGTGCATGTGTTTTATAGGGAGGCTATAGGAGGGAGTGCACACCTGTATTAATATTGCATATAAATAAATATTTTTCAGCACAGTGCTACTACATTTGGAATGAGCTTGCACAAGTGTGTCACATCAGGGGCCTTAGCCTGTTCTGTATCAGAAAGTGTTTGGCCACTGTTTCTAGTTGCCAGTTATTCTTTCTGTCTGTTGTCAGCTGGGCTGTTGGGAATAGAACCAACCTAGATGATTCTATGATTCTATGAATATGCAGTTGACTCAAGGTTCTGCTTCCCCTCACTTAATCCCCAAGTTTTTGCACTGTACACAGGCAAGACCTGCCTTCTCTGTGAAGGCAAATAGACCACAGTATAATTTCAATTTGAAAGTGAATAGTAAACTGTTAAATAAAGAAAAAAATTACCTAACATAAGCCTTATGAATTCAAATTATGCATTTTTTATTTGGAACATTTAATCTTCTTTCTTGTTCCTAATAAAGCTTTTGCCATATCATGTATTTCATGTCCATTTGTATGTGAGGATGTTGATGCACATATACGCACACAAAGAAGTTGTTTTTCCAAAACCAAATCATGCTCATTTGTGGAGAGTCTTGGTGTCGTAGAAGAATGTATTATGATCCTCTCACAGAGTTCACTGTAAGTTTTGTTTGCTCAAGAGAGTTGGGTGTATCTCTATGGAAGTAATGACTACTTTTTCAAAGCCTGCTAATGCCTATGGAGAACTTGGACATTACCACACATTTTTGATATTTGGTATCAACTTTAAACTTTTCTGTGACCCTGGATTCATTGAGCTTTCTTTAAAGAGGACTTGGAAGCATAAGAAAAAGAAGAGAAGTACTTAAAGCAATTCAAGTCTGATTTTCAATTCTAACTCAATCCATGTATTTTTATTATAATGTTCATTTATAAAATCTCTCAGAACGTGAAGAGTTGGGTAAATTAATCCATAGTCTCCCTCTCATTCAAAGCAAGTTCCTCATCTTTGTAAAAATTGTAAAATTGATAAAAGACTTTGTATTCTATGATAATACATGATAGTCTGTAACACTGTAAAATCCTAAAAGAATAACCTAAGTCTGCAAATTATGTATATGTGCATTCTTCCAGCTATACATAGATGCTCCATTTATAAGGACACCTTGGCCTTGAGAAGCATAGTTAGATATACAGGCCTTGTACACATTTTCCAAAGTTTGGTTTTTGGTTTGTTTTTTTAATCCCTGGAAAGCAATAGCTGGTACTCTTATCCTCTTTTAAACCTAACATTAATCTTTAATTCATTAGTTGTGCTGTGTTTCATGTTTACAAATAATATGTAAATAATTGTCTGAACTTTCCTTTTTGGAATTTTTCAGTTTCACTAATATTAGAAATGAACATGTTCACTTTTTATATTGTCATTTATTGGCTGCTGTCATGATAATGTAAACTTGGAAAAGGAGTTGAATTAAAAAGGAAGGAATGAACTGGGACTGTTCAGCCTGGAGAAGGGAAGGCTCAGGGGCAATCTTATCAATGCATATGAATACTTGATGGGAGGGTCTAAAGAGGACAAAGGCAAACTTTTCTCAGTGGAATCCAGTGTCAGGGCAAGAGGAAATGGGCACAAACTGAAATACAAGAATTTCCATTTAAATATAAGAAGAAACTTTTTTGCTGTGGAGGTGATCAGATACTGGAGAGGTTGCACTGGAAGGGTGTGGAGTTTGCATCCTTGGAGAGATTTAAAACCCAACTGGACACAGTCCTGGGCAACCTTCTGTAGCTGACCCTGGTCTGAGCAGGGGGGTTGGCCTCAATGATTTCCAGAGACCCCTTCCAGCATCAGCAACTCTAAGTGGATGGGTTGTAGCTTGTTATCGAAACATGTTTAGTCATAGACTGTGGTAGAAGATAACTAACTGACAATGTCAGCATTTTATTTTTTAAATACTTCATAAGTTGTAAGTTTTTTAGAGTGTGTAGTCAGTGGTCAGAGCATGGTGAGAGGGCAAAATGGAGAAGAGGCAAGGTTATAAGAGAGTGCCAGATTTATGCAGGGTTGTTGAATGGCTAGACACCTGTTCTGTATCCTTTGTACCTGAGCACAATTAATTAATAACTTTTTTTTTTCAATGAGGAATTAGTAGTGTGAATAAGTACTGTAAGATCAAGGTTCAATGCATAGTTGAATGAATGTCCTTGTTCCGCTTATGTTAGGAAACAAGAAGATGGTGTATTCCAAGTACCATTGCCCTCAATGGCAGTACTATTTTTTTATTTTATTGCAAGTGGAGCATCATCTATTCAGCTACTAATGGAATCTGGGTGAGGTTCTTTTGGTGACAGAAGCACATGGATAAGCCAGCTGCACAAAGAGCTCCAAACCAGGAAAATAGGTTCTGCTGAACATCAGGGAAAAACTCTTCGCTCCTTCACAGAGACCAAAGTTAGGAGATCAGTTCCCCCAGATTAATTTGTTTGAAAATATGAGGAGCAAATGAAAAGAAGTGAAGAGCTTATGATGGTAAAGTAGGAATGCAACTTTTTATTTTCTATTGGTGTGATTATAAGGTATTGTTGCTTATCAGTCCCATGAGATGCAGAGTCACTTTTGTTTTTAAACTTCCCCCTTTCATCCAGAGTTGGATGCCAGCTAGTAGTCTTCTAAAGGTCTATACACTTTGCTGCAGAAGTCAGGTCTCGGTATTGTAAATTTATGCTTGGAAGTTGTCATCCCTAGTGACAGATTTGTCATATTAGCTGGGATAAATAAGTAAATAAAATCACTTCAGTTATGACTCAGCTGATGAATCTGTGAAAAGTGCCTGTCCCAGAGATATGTACCGCTGTCCTGGTTACAGCTGGAGTAGATTTGATTTTCTTCCTAGTAGCTGTCACAGTGCTGTGGTTTGGATTTAGTACGTGAATAACATTGATAACACACTAATGTTTTAGTTGTTGCTATGCAGTGTTTACAATTAAGTCAAGGACTTAATTAAGCTTCCCAGGCCCTGCCAAGCGAGGAGGCATGAGCCTTCCGCTGGAGATGAACAAGAAGCTGGGAGGCATGGCCAGGTCAGCTGACCCAAACTGGCCAAAGGGATATTCCATACCATATGATGTCATGCTCAGTATATAAGCTGAGGGGGAGTTGCCTGGGGGGAGGAGTTGGCGATTGCTGCTTGGGGACAGGCTGGGCATCGGTCAGTGGTTGAGAAACTGCATTGTGCCTCACTTGTTTTGTTTATTCTATTATTTTCTCTTCCTTTGCTGTCCTATTAAACTGTCTTTATCTCAACCCATAAGTTTTACTTTTTTTCCATTCCCATCCCCATCACACGATGGGCAGGGGGGGAGTGAGCAAGTGGCTGCATGATGCTTAGTTGCTGGCTGGGGTTAAACCAAAACAGTCCTTTTTGGCACCCAGTGTGGGGCTTGAAGGGTTGAGAGCACGACAGATCTGACCAGAGAGTGTTAAAAGAAATTTGTTGTACGCATTCATTATATTAGTTTAATAGTTGCTGGTCATAATGTTGTTTTAATTTGTTCTCAGAGTTGTGTTGTATGACCATCTTACTTGCCATATATACTGTTTATCAATATTTATGTGCTGTTTATCATGTCGGAGAGTTGGATTAGGGTTATTGCTTTGCTGTGTTATGTAGCAGTGGCTTATGATAAAATAATTGATCATGAGACAAATCTGGTATTTGTACTCAGCATTGCCATCATCTCTGTACTTCAGGAGCCATCTATCTGAAACAATAATTACACTTTTTACCTTTTCCCCTTGCAGACCCAGTCTATGGGGGAAACACCTGCCTTCATCTCCCTCTTCTCCTCCAAGCTAATTACAATAGCTCTTGAGAATTTTGAATATCCTTGGGATGTTCAAACCAGCATGTTTGAACCAGCAACCATAGTGCTATGTCTCCTGAATGTGTTTCTGGTCTTCTAGTTGTTTAAGGTTAACAAGCAATTTAGTAGTATGACCCAGGCTCTGTAAGAGTATGGTCATAGGTTGCATGGCATGTGGGAGAATATGGGCTAGTATCTAGAGAACTTCTCCCTTCCAATGGTCTGGAACTTCACTCCCGAACAACTACAAGATCCTGATGAAGTCACAGAATGTTTGAAAAAAAAATGCCGTGGCTGTTCCAGAGAGGCACAACTTACCACACTGTGCTGGACCCTGGCTAATACCTACCAAACACTGCTCAGTATTGTGCAGCACCTTCAGGGAGAAGAGAGGGAAAACAAACCAACAGGTACTTGGTTACTCCAACCCCCACAACAGGTACTGTGGCTACTCAAACCTCAGCGACAGGCACTGTGGTTACTCCAACCCCAGCGACAGGCAGTGCAGCTGAACCAAAGAATCAACCCATGCCAGTACCAGTCACCCCTATACACAAGAAAAAATAGTGGAAATCAGCTTGTTTAGTAAAGAAGGAAGAAGCTTCTCCTAAGAAGGAGCAGGAGGAATAAGCATACTGCCCTGCCAGTGAGGAAGTACACTGCTCTGAAGTAGGGCCATAATGAGAACAGGAGAAGGAAGAGGAGGAATTCCCCACTTTTCTCTGAGGAAGAACTCAGTGGGAGGGTTCTTCCTTAGAGGAAGAACTCATAAATGAGATGGTAACCACCCAATCTCTGTCCCTGAGTGAGCTGCAAGATATGCAAAAGGATCGCAGCCATTGTTCAGGCAAGCATATTGTCACCTGGCTGCTCCAATACTGGGATCCCTTTCTAGGGAAGGGGCCATTGACAAGGCAATTGGAAGAAGGGCACAAGCCCTCAGTCTCTGGAGGTGATTCCTGTCTGGCGTGAAGAAAAGGTATCCCTTCAAGAAAGATATTATATGTCATCCAGGCAAGTGGACCACCACGAAGAGAGGTTTCCAGTACCTGAGGGAATTAGCCATGCTGGAGGTGGTTTATGATAACCTGAACAAAAATCAGTTGTCCAAAGATCCAGATGAAGTCAAGTGCATGTGACCTATGAGGTGGAAGTTTGTACAGAGCGCACCATCGTGGTATGTGCAGTACTCAATGGCAGTAATGACCTGGAAAGACGGAGAGGGACAAATGGTGGATGAATTGGCTGGTCAACTCCAGCAATACAAAGACAGTCTCTCTTCCTCCCTCATCCCAGCTGTAGAGAAACTATCCCAGGAGCTGCAGCAACTCAGAAAGGATAGGTCCTGCTCCCCACCTGTATAGACGAGTATCTCAACTATTAAGAGTAAGCATTCTTCTGCTCAAGAGAGAGGATACAGATGTCTTTTTTCCCAGGAAATCAAGGAGTAGAAGCCTCTAGTGGCTGTTTGATGGATCTGTGATTTGACTGAGTTTAATGTTATAATGAATTCATATAAATTGATACTTTCTATACTCTTCATGTTCTGTGTAACTGTTATTTAGGTATCCTAGAATATGGTGCTGCTTGTGAGTATCATCTGAGAATGTTGCCTCATTACATTTAGATTGAGATTTTCAGGGTAGTTTTCAAAGAACATTATAAAATACTTAAAATTTTCACAATTTCATCTGCCTTCTACAAAGTATTTTTTTCAAGGGCACAGTTGAAGTCAGACCAGAATCATTATGGGACAATCTTTTTTATTTTTCTTTAAAAAAACAGCAAAACAGATAGTGTTATATTCTGTTTCTATTCCAAAAGAATTTTTCCTGCCAATGAGTTTTGTGTCAGTGCCTCAGTACAGGCCAGGTGTTTGTTCTACATCAGAGTCACTTAAACCATCATGGCAATTTTAAGTGGGAGTTAAGGGTTGGATACCACCGATGTTGCTTTCATCAGGTGAGTTTTAATTATCAGAATTTTGTTAGGAATATAATTAAAATGGTCACCTTCATTAGCACTTCTAATGTCCCAGATGTTGTCCTCACCTTGGTTTTGAATGGTGTGTTAGGCCAACTGCTCTCTTCACTTTACTTAAATTGCTTGCCTGTAAAGGTTCCACTCTATTTACTACATTTTTTTTACTTTCAACAGTAAAGTATTTCAATAAATATTAGCTAATATTTATTAGCTAATTGCCCTGTAGAAAAGTTTTTCCCAGCTACCCAGCTCTTCTCTCTCTCACCCATAAACTGCCTAGAGTTCTGGGTTAAGCTAGTGTTATGTGGGCAGTTTTATACATTCTTAATAATAGTTTGTCTTTCCTTACAGATCACTTAACTGATAGAAATTATGTTAAACAATTATTTGGCTCAGTCCAGAAATTTAAATCTTAGGAGATAAAATGTGATGAAATAAGGGAGTTATTTAAATGCATTCGATAATGCCACAGAGCAAGAAGTGAACTGTAATGTCTCCAATTGGAAATGAGGAAGGAATGTGGGTGAGCAGGATATACATACTAGATTGGGGACTGGGCCAGAATACTGGGGATAACATTCATAAACTTATTAAAAGTGTAATGGGATCTTGTAAGGTAATCACTCGTGTCATCATATAAATGGTACATTTTCATTATACTACTTCCCTTGACATCTTACTAGGATGCTATTTTCATACCGACTCAGAGGGAATTGCACCATTAGCTGCATCACTGGCTATGTCTACATGAGGAGGTAGCATAGCACAGTAGGATCACATCTGTAGATCATGGATACATATTATGGGGGGAGGAGAGTTACTTTAGAATAGGTCTCGTCTGTACCCCAGATTGAATGTTCCTACTGCATGAGGAGTTTGAAGAGGTTTGAAGGAGAGTGTCCATGAACCTTTGCTTCTTGAAATCTGGTTGCCCCAGTGGGGTCTATCAGGAGATAGATCAGCTTTTCTCTGTGTCACATAGGTGAGTTTATCGCATATGGATGGCTCCACCTAATATGGATGACTCCACCAGTCATCCATGTAAGATCTCACAGATGGAACTTGGGCTTATTTTGCACATGAACGTTGTGTTGCTGTTTGGATGCAAGGGACATTGTGGAGGCTGATGTTTGAACCATGTCCTTTCCATGTGAAAGGGAGAGGAACTACAGCAGCCAGTATGAGGAAGCCCAATTGAAATGCCAAGTTTTCCTGTGTGATCTTTTGTCTGAGGAAGAAAAGATAAGCACTAACTTTCCAGAGATCAACACTGCTGATACTTTTCCCCTGGTCCTCCAGAGGTCCAAGGCCTGGGCAAGTTTGGACTGGTAGGAGTGAGTTAAACTTGAATTCTGTGAGAACCAGCAACTGCATTTTCAGCAATGCGGAATGTGTCTACCATGAGCTGACTTTAGCACCACTGGTGAAAGCTTAGTCAGCTTGCACCTCTTGTCAAAGTGAGCCTCTTGATTGCTAAAGCCATCAGACCTTCACAGCCCAGGATCTCTGCCCTAGCTCTCTGCTGCCATGTTCCAGGTAGGCAACCTACTGGGAAAGCATGCAGCTCTGGTCAATATTTAAAAAAAAAAAAACAACAAAAAAAACCCAAAAAAACCAAAACCACCCCAACCCACACAAAAAAACAAACAAGCCAAAAAACCTTGAACTCAACTTGGAGAAACAGCTGCCAAAATGGCACAGCAAAGGTTTTCAAACAATAAAACTTAATTGCCTGAGAGGACTAATACGGCCCCCCGCCTTGTGGGAAGACAAATAGGAGAGAGGGCAAGGGGTCCTAGCGCACGGGTGTTACTCAATATTCTAGGCCATGACCTGCAGCCTCTCCTCCCATGGCCTGCTGGCTGGCAGAGCACTTCACAGAAAGATAGTCTTTGTCATAAACATCCAAGAATTCACCAATTCCTGATGATGTTGAAATGGAGCTGACACAGAACTATTTAGGGAGACGTGCAAAATTAAAGGGCACCCTGATCTTAGAACTATGCATATATAAAAAGCAAACGTATGTAACTGAACCAACAGTCTTGTCTGTGCCTTTAACTGAGAAACATCTACTTCTGTGCAGATATTTTTGGACCTGAAGAAAAGCCCTAAATAACTTATAAGAAATGGGATGCAGAGCTTTTTTTTTTTTTTTTTTCCTCTTCAAATGCAGTACAGGTCTGGAGCTGTTCTGTAGATGATCTAAATGACTTTGATGGTTTGTAGCAGCATATGAAATATTTGTAGGTAAGGAAAGAAGTAAAATTTAAAGGCTTGCTGGGATACTTGAGCTGCCAGGGTAGATGATTATCTTATTAGTCACTTATACAAACTCTGTACACCTCTAGTTTAAAAAGAAAATATTCTTCCATTTCTATTTATTTCTAGGCCTACTTTTGAGTATATTATATCTGAACCTAGGAGAGAATAAATTATAATGAATAATTTATTTGAGAAACTTCTTTTCTTTTTCTTGTTCATGGCTTGTTTGTGAAGTGTTGGTATTTTTTCAGAAATATATTTATAATTTAAAATGCATCACTGGACACTTTTGCGATATTTTAACGCAGAAATTTTGATGTTCTTTGGGAATATGATTCTGGTACTGCTCTTATATTTGAAGCCTATTCTTTATATATTACTTAACTTTCCTCATTTTTGTTTGTTTAATGGGGTATATTCTTGGAAATTAACTGCATAAAGGGCACACAGGTCTTCAAGGTAAATTCAGAAAGTTTAATGAACTGTTCATGAGCTTTTTCTCTGACTCAAATTTAATAACGGTGAAAGCACCCCTGAAACAAATTGTAGTTTCGGGGCAAAATGTAGAAATGCATTCCTGATTTTGATTTTTTTACTGACTACTTCTGGAAATCTTGTTCAAAACGTAAAGTGTTTTCAGATTCTGCTTCATGATTCATTGATACATTATACAGTCCAGCTTATTTAACAAGGAGTATGATCAGCCATGTTGTATTTCTCTGCTCATTTCATTTACTTTTTGTTATGGTATTCAGATTTCTAAAAGCAGAAGAAATTTCCCTCTCTCTTTCAAGCCAGCTGGGACAAAGCATGGTCAAAGGTCTGGAGCGGTCTTTATCAGAGTCTGAATTTCACTCTTTCCACTTACATTTAGCCTGAGGTTTTATATACTGTTTTAAAGGGAACACCCCACCCTTACCCCCTCCCCCCAATATTAATTTGAGAACAGAGAAACTCACACACTTGCAGGTTCACTACTGAAGATAATTACATAGGTACTTATTTATGCAAGGGAATGTAGACAGGCAAGCAAGGTGTAATCCTAAAAGGCTTTGGCTTCCAGGGTATGGTCTTGCTGTAAGGTCAGTCTGTTAATGGCACAATAGGCATGCACAGGTGAAGATACAAAGGTTAAGTTATCATTAGCTGGCTTATATTATTAGCTCCTTTAATTTCTGCTAGGCTTTGTCAAGCGGACAGTGTACACAATAAGCCTTCTAACACTCAAATCATTTTAGGACTCTTTAAAGTAATTTTTGAGGCTTGACTGGGAACAGATACTGAATAAAAGAAAGCTGACTTGCAGTGAGTAGAAATAGGACAAGAAAATATTTAATCTTTCAGAATGCTGTGCATAAGCCTTTCTGTGCTGTTGCATAAAATATGACTGAAAAATGTGGTAGGCCTAGATTCCCTACAGGGACACAAGAGATCTCCACATTACTCACATTAGTGATGGCTGACATGGGATGTACTTCAGCACTTCATAGCTGTAGATTTCTTTACTTAAATTGAGGCCAGGTATCTTGTGCTACTCATCCCACATCTTGACATGCGGCATGTGCCTTTTCTGATAATTGTATTTAAACATGTACAACTATGCAGGAGACACATACAGTGACTACTCCTGAAATAGTTGAAAAGTCCTCCTAAAGACCTCTCTGTTGAATCCAGTGTAGCTGGATGATACTTTTAAAAATATATTTGTGAATGAAGATCAAAGGAAAATTATAGCCAGAGACTCAGTTTAAGGTCTTCTCCTATTAAATGTATTGGAAAATTTAAATATAAAAACATACTGAAAATTAAGCCTTAGACTGATTAGTCGCTTTCATTTATTTACCCATATTATCTCTTTTTGGACTGCAACTTAGCTGTGGAATTCCAGGTGTCTCTGTAACAGAAGAAGCTGCAAAGATTTATGCACACTGTTATCTCTGCATGTAATAAGACTACGAACTTCAAGGCTCCTTTTCAGCATTCACAAGTCGGTGCAGGGTGCGAGTTATAGCATGTCCTGCATTCACAGAAATGAAGAATCCTTCCTTACTGTAGCACCAGAATTACAAATGCTTTCAATAATTACTTGGCCAATTAATTCCTCCTTTCCTAGGTACACAATGAAAATCTCTGGAGGTTAGATTTAATTTACAGGTGCAAGTCCATAGTTACAGGTGGTTTCTGTGCCACTCTTGCAGGAGCTTTGGAAAGATATTAGTGTTTATAATCACTCTTCATCTGCTGTTCTTGCACTGATTTATTGGTTTCATCATTTTCTTTGTCCTGTACTCTTGTAACTGAGTAACTGAACTGATTAGAACATAGTAGTGTGGAGTCATTGCTTATCCAATTGCCTTCTCGACTAGTACCTCTTCACACCTATTTTCTTGCAGAAACCATAAGAGCATTTATATATGCTGTTTCAGTCTCACTATAGCAAATGATGCTTAGCTAAGCATACCATAAAGGTAAAGGCACAGCACAACTCTGTGTGATTACTAATAGCTGCAACAGTTTCCTAGCAGTAGCATAGGGTGAAAATATCAGTTGGAAAAATATCCTGAAATATTAAATAAGTATCATCCAAGAATACTGACAATCTGAGACACTTGGCAAAAAAATGTTACTTTTTAACTGAGTAGGTTTTCATTCAAGTGCAATTTTAATGAAATGGTGAACTAGGAGAACATCACAAATCTAAACTATGACAACATAAATGAGACAATAACTTTTTTAAAATTATTTTTAACCCTCTGTGCTGCACAGAGAAGAAGTGTTGGGGTCTATACTATGCTCTTTTTTCCAGATAATTTTATATTATTTTAATTACAAATTGAATGTTTTACGCTATTACCTTAAGATCAAGCCTCTGCAAACCAAAGAAGTAAGGAAAGTATTATTTTGATATTACAGATGGAGAACTGAAAGACGATAAAATTACTTTGAGTCACAATGAGAAATTAAATGCAAGTCTTGAGTGATTCAAGTTTATAATTCACTCACAAGACCAATCTTTTCCTTAGTGTTTAATATTAAACTCCTTCATAATGAAATTGTTAACCCATATAGTATCAAGCATGATCTTTATATGAGTGAAGTGGGGGTAAAAAAGAATTAGAGAGAGAAAAATCTACCAACCAGTAAACCCAAGGCTAGGATAAAGAGAAATATTAAGAGAGATTTTTGGTAAAAAGAAGCCAGTTATCCCATTTCCATACTGAGCTGAAAGCAGTCTGGAGTAATGGTAGAACTGAAACATGTTTGCTTACTTACATGTCAGGTTAAAATTAAGCCTAATAAGATTGTTTCAGAAATCGTCTTTTGATTCAATTGATCACATTGTGGCCACTTGTCATCCTGCTGAAATAAATATGCATCAGGGAAAGGGAATATTTATGACAAAAAAAAGTAAATATGTGTGAGACACAAGATAAACAGGAAAGTACAGGAGGTAAGCTGTGTGTGAGTTATTTGAGTTACAGCCAGAAAGTTCTCTGTTTATGTCCCAGTAAAATGTCTAAGTTTCTGTAGGACTGTGATAGTAAATACTGCAAAAGTGGCAAACAAAACCTAAAAGTTACAATCTTAGGGAATTTTCATGACAAAGCCATTTACTGCACTTGCTTTATTTGCCTTTTGTTTGTTTGTTTGGTTGGTTTTTTTATTTTATTAAATGTAATCAACATAATCTTTTCTGGGTTCCCTTGAAACCTGGAAAATCAAATTTTAATGTATCAGGTTAAGAAATTTAGAAATGCTGAGATTTTAGTTCAACAATACTTAAAATATGACCAAGAAAATTATTTCTTTGGAATTACAGTTAGGGCTTTGAAACTAGTGAAGGAAAAGAACAGTACCTGAATACATCATTGGAGATTTTTGAAAGATCCTCTCTATTCAGTCAGGTATATGTATGTTAATTTGAGGGAAGGGGGAAGGAGAGAAAAAGAAAATCAAGATCAATGTCATTGTCTAAAGACTAATACTCTGATGCTGTCTATTCCAGATCTGTTGCAGAAGCCACAGAGGTTGATCTCAACATGAGAGTTGGATTGCATACAGGCAGGGTGCTTTGTGGGGTCCTGGGTCTCCGAAAATGGCAATATGATGTCTGGTCAAATGATGTGACTTTAGCTAATGTAATGGAAGCTGGAGGACTGCCTGGGTAAGTCTGAGAAAGAACCACAGAGAAAGAAACAGAGACTTGTATGGGAAGAATTTATTTCTTTCTTTGAGGCATTTGCAATGTAATTGCTATTGATAAGAAGGGTTGTGTTTGGTAAGAGCAATCAAAGTATTAAGTGATTTATCCTGTGGAATTCTCCAAATGATCTTTATATTTACATTAGTAATAGGTTAGATTAGAAGCAAACCATTTCCAAACGAAATCCTTATTAGAAGCTGCCAAAAAGAGTCGGAACAAGGTAGTGCTAGGAATGTGGAATGCTAGACTTTCACCATTACATGTTATAAATGTAAAACCCTCTAGTTATTCCAGGAAATTTCTACCCTTGCATCTGTACACATGTGAGGGGTGTGCCTTACTCCTTTTTCATGGCAAGATTTCCAACATTAGTAGTGAGCTATAGAAAAAACCCAAAACATTTACGCACTCAAATATTGATGGTGTGTGTGCAAATGATACAGTAGCACATAAACCTGCAGCCAATCCATGAGGCACGGGCTGGAATTTAAAGTACTCCTTGGACAGCCTTGGACCAAGTTTAAAAGCACACAGTGTTCTTTCAGAAAGGTACATGGGTGTGCTTCTGTGTGCAACTTACATTTGGACTGGGACCTACCATCCTCGGTTGGATTTTTACAAAATCATGATTTGCTGACCAGGGCGACAATGGAACCTCTTAATTTTTTTGGTTAAGATGAGTGAATTTCTGTTTGTTACGTATGTCTGCCTTAGAGAATTTTGTCAGTGTATTTTGTATGTTCCTTACCTTGAGGCCTTCCAGTGAAAAAATCTGAATACATAGAGCAAAGCAGTAATAGCTTTTCAGATATCTTCTATGAAGACATTTCAAATATAAGAGGCCTTTTGGGAGAAAACATGAAGACAGTTTTCAGGATAAGAAAACTCACAAATAGTGTCAAAGATGGCTGTGCTGCCAAAACAAAGTGAATTAGAAAGCTGTCTACTAAACAGAATGAGTAAATGAAATGAATCAGAGACATGAAGGGGAACAGAAGAAGTAGTTTGTCCTTTATGTACAGGAGAGTTGGTCTGTGAAGCCAAAAGTTTCAAACAGGAGGATGTTTTTCCAAGCAGGCAGTGAGGTAAACACTTAAAGCCACACAATGTGGAAGATGATGTGCAGACTTTCACTTTCAACAAATCTTACAAATCTGCAAGTGTTTGGACAGTCAACAGTTATCTTCCTGTTCACTCTGCTCAAGTTTAGAAAATGCATGTAATAGAAATATTTCTACGTTCTATTTGGCTGAAAAGAGAAAACTATTTTTTTTACAACAAAAATGGGGTTTTGCATGTAATTTGACCTCTTTATGATCTTGCACAGAAGAGCATTTCAGTAGCAACTAGCTCATAATGTACCTTGGCTTTAAGCAACAATGCCCAATTTTTCTCTCCAGGAAAGTTCACATTACAAAGACCACCTTAGAGTGCCTAAATGGGGACTATGAGGTAGAACCAGGATATGGTCATGAAAGGAATAGTTTCTTGAAGAAGCATAATATTGAAACATATTTTATTGTGCCATCCCATCGTAGGAAGGTAAGCTCCACAAATTCTAGCTTATTCTGTGATATATTTTTGTAATTTAACAGCTGTTCTGTGATATTCCAAAAGCAGAGGCAATACTGGTATTTCTTATTTCTAAAAACTCTTCAAGCACTCTTGAAATTAGATCTTTTGGGTTTGGCTGAGACAGGCATGCTAAAAAAGCTAACCTTGAATGTTACATAGAGAAGATGATCAATTTACTTTAGAAATTTAAAATAAAACAATTTTTCCCTTTAGCCCCCCCCCAAAAAACCCTGTTGTTATATTCAAATTCTGTAAGCATTCTATCAGAAATTACATTCTAGGTTACTCTAAAAATTTTATTCACTCTTCCCTTCCTCCTCCCTTCAAAAGGGTGTTTTCAAATATTAATGCTCACAGCTTGGCTATTTTTCTTCTACTTATCCTTACTCTTTCATTCACACACTCCCATGCCATTTTACTTATGCTCTCCTAACCCCTTTTACAACCACTTGTGATACTGCTGGCTCCTTTATTGGGCCTAGAGGAATCCCAAGTGAATAGACACAGAAAAAGTATTTACAGACATGTCATGCCCACAGCAGAAAAGTTAGTGAAATGAATTCAGCAGTGATTGAACTAACATCCCCTGGAAGTCTGGAAAAGCTGTGATGTTGCCAAGCTATACAACACAAGCCCTTTTATCTAGGTCAGGGGAAGAGGCTGGGCTCAGCCATCCTGCTTTCAAATGTGTATACCACTGTACCACAGATCAGATATTTATGCTGAAGCTGAGTAAATTTGCTAAGATTATTGCAACAAATAATATATTCTCTGTCCAAAACATGCATGGTTTTTTTGTCCTGCTACATTGAGCTGCTCATGACAAATTCACTATCATTTTCCTTGCTTGCTCTGCCACCTCAGACTCCCACAATGATTTTGGTCATCCCTTTCTTATCTTAGCTGCCCTGCCCCCAGAATTTTCTCAATCTCCCCTCTCCCTTCAGCTTCTTCCTTTTGTCAGACCCCTGGAGATGTACTGGGGAAATAGAAGTCAGTGGTGCTATTGAGGGATAATAACGTTTTCTGCTCTTTTCTTCTTTTTGGTGGAGAACAGAAAATGGAAAGTGTGGAAAGAATAAGGTAAGAGAAAATTTTAGCTCATTTGAGCAGGAACTTCATTTCTTAGATGTTGCTCAGGATTTAGCCACCCCTGATGGAGATGGATGTGACTGCTTGTTCTAACCAGATTTTCTGGATAAGGAGAACAGAGGCCCAGCGGTGCAACAGTAATATCTTGAGTCTCACCATGCAGTGAAGTTGGTGACAGTGGTTTTCCAACAGGTTCATTTATAGTCACACCTTTCTTCCTCAACCAGTTACTGAGTGCACCTCAAAAGTAAATCACGAAAAGCGTGAAAATTTCGTGCAGTTGGAATTACCCAGTGAAAACCGCCTGTTTAGGGCAGTCTTTTGTTCTACTACAAAATCTTTTGTGACCTCAGTAGGAGTCTTGACATAATCATCATTTCAACACATTCAGTTTGTTCCAACCTTTTCCACATTAAATGGGGCTTATCTTAGAAGTTATCTGCCATAACATGTTTCAGGCCAAGAAGACTTTTATTGCTCTTTATCTCAGCCAGAGAACTCGGGATACAGACTTTTGCACCCTTGTCTTCTGAGACTCTGCCCAAACAAGTTCCATTCAGGGATTTGACCTTTAGAGGGAAAATTGTAATATCCAGTTCTGAAAGGAAGTATGAAAACAATACAGACAAGGTTTTAAAGTGATGTCAAAGCTCCATGCCATCAGGTGTTTGACAAAAATGTAACCAGGGAAAAACAGGTCATCTTGAATTCCATGCCCACGGTCATTTTCTTGGTCTGACTTTGATGGCTCAGGGAATTTTTACGGACATGTTAGGAGTCCAGTCACCAGAGGAATTTGATTCTGGAAATGAAAACTCTTGTTGTTTTATCCCCGAAAGCCTGCTGCAAGGACTTTTTTTATGCCCTTCCTCTAAAGCATCTTGTTATTAGAGAGATGGAGTGTTCTCATCCACTGTGATAATCAGGCAAGCTCATGTTTTGTTCTTCTGCTGGTATATATGACTAGATTTGGTTTTAGGCAGTATGAAAGAAAACCAGTGGCCTAGGTTATGTTTTGGCAGCCAGAGAGAGATTTTTCTGTTGGCTTTCTTGAAACCAGAAATAGGTCCTAAATCAATCAATCCCAATCCAGAAGAAAACATAAGGGAAGGTTTAATGAAGGTGGGTGTGTTGCTTATTGCTGTGCGATTTTTTTGTCCTGGTTTTCTGCTGTTTTCACTCCGACAGCATTATGTATAATTTTATTTGCTATGTTATTATGTATCAAGTCTCATTTCATATTGAGAAGAGAAATAGCTGAATTTCAGGAAATTATTGATGGGTTGGTGCACAGAGACAAGTAGAGAGAAAAGGGGATAAATATGGCTATGACATATAGAAACCGTTTCATGTCAAGTCCACTGCAGAAACCAGTGACTGAGGAACAGAAGCTTGACATTCTTATATTAAAGTAAACCAGGTCAACGCATGTTTAATGTACAAGGATGAGAGCCTATTACTGTGGGAGTACACATTTCTTTGTCTTTGCAAGATTGCTGAGAAACTACTGGTGACTGCTAAGAAATGACTGGTCGGTTTGTCATCAGCTACATAAACCAAATGCCATCTTACCCATGGGTGTCACTGACGGGTTTGTGGAAGTGGCAGATGCTGCACTACAGCTTGGCTAACAACATTAGCTCTCCGGCATGCATCAATGGCATGTCAGCCAAACTGGCAGAAAGAAACACTTCATGAATTTTACTGGTATTGACTGGCTTCTCCACTGGCTCGCAGATCAATCAGCATGTCACTTTGCTGTTTGTCACAGTACATCATAGCCATCCCCAGTCTTCATATGCTTACATACTGATCATTGGACCACGAGCTACATAATATTATATTTACCTTTGAAATAAACATTGCTGTCCCCTCCTACCCTCATTCGATCATTAACTCTTTGAGACCTGGAAACAGAAGGCTACCATGAAGCACAGACAACATGGAGTTTCTTTAGGTGAATTCAGCTATCTGATGGTTTAATATTGTATTCCTTCCTCTGGAGCCTCAGTATCTGAAATGCAGACACATTTTTTATTCTTTGTGCATCATCTCTGACATTAATATGAACCGACTTCAGCAGGTATGATGCCAAGAGGAATGAAAATCAATGTTATGAGCAACAGATGGCTAAGAATCTGTTGAATTTGAAACATAAATAGGCCCACTTAGGTTTTTTTAAATTTATTTATTTATTTATAAGACACATACCCCGCATTCTTCCATTTTTGGTCTGACAGGAAGATCTTTCATCGCAAATATTGCCCAAGCCGAGAATGAGAATAACAGTATAAGACGACTCATTCAAGTACCAGGTACATTTTAAATGTGAAAAAATTATAAAGTATTCCCAATTTTTTTAATCTTTTATTGAATCGGCTAACAACCACAATTCTGTGATCTGATGTGAGTAATAGTTTCATGTATAAGCTAATATGTGTGAGAGCACTTCTGAGTGGCCACTGAGGGAATACTTTTCTTTTTGTTTTGTAACAGTTTTTATTTTGGTAGAGATTATATTAGACGATGATGATGAAGATGATGATTATTCTTAAGCAATAATTATGCATGTTTGACTGGATAACATTCAGCTTCTAAACAGATTTAAATAATTCATCTGATTTCCAAAGGCATACAGATTTTTTTTTAATTAAATATTTTTGCTGACCATCATAATTAAAAACTTATGCAAAAATGCTTTTAAAGTATAATATAAAATGTTATGATGCCCTGACAAAGTTTCTAGTTCTGAAAATGCCAGTACATGTCTTTACAAGTAAAGTTTACTTATGTATTCATGATATTTTATATTGATACCAAAACTCACAGTGATGAGTTTTTTGCAAAATACTGCACTGAGACGAGATTTGAAAAGTTTGATTAATGTAACTTGCCACAAGTCTGACCACATACATGAATGTCTTGCACTTTTAAAACAGGTGTGATCTAGTTAGAAAACAGATCTCTTTGTAATACATTAAATATTCACAAGATCCATACTCTGTGCTTTAGAAACATGGACATACTCTTAGTTTCAAAATGTTCTAGCTTTCTGAAGTATTGTAAATATTACTGTATGTGTATGTTATTCCAGGAAAAAAAAAAAATCTAGGCCAGATCTGTTAATCTCAGAGCTCCTTACAAGAACTTTATAACTCTGCTTAGACCCAGGTAAATAATTTTCTATTAATGATTTCTTGGTAATCTACCTGACTTTGAAACTGTATGCTTAAAATTTAATTTGATTTTTGTTTTAATAGAGTGGATCTGGCTTTCATCAGAATTCTTTGTTCTTTCCTTGTCGGCACTGATGTTAGTCAAGGTATCTTTGCCTCAGTTTTACAGCTGGTATAGCTGGCTCCCAGAAATGCAGCAGAGGTTGTGAACTTAGCTGGACTGTCTACTTCGCTTCTGTGATTGTTCTAGAAAATATGATTCTCCTGCAGTAGATCACCTCCTAAGGTCTGGCCACAACCTCAGTGATAACAAAGTGGTTATGTACTTGGGCTTACTTCTTTCTATTTGTTGCAGCACCTCACTCTCTGATGGCACCTCTCTAGTTTTGAAAAGGCTCATTAATTTCACCAACTAAGAAAACAAACCAGTACAGATGATTAAATGAAATACCTAAGACCCTTTTAAGATAGCCAAGCAGTGGTCAGAAGAAATAAGTTTTGGTGAGGGAAAGATTTCTCAGAATATGTTAGTTTTTGCATTTACAAAAGTGGGCCTGCAATCACTGTTACTTATTGCTAGCTTAAGGGAACCTGCTTCACTGAGTAACTTTGTCGGCTCCAGAGCTAAGACAAAGACAAATATCACTATAGACCATTAACAGGAAGCAATAGAGCTGTGTCCCAGAAAGGGAGTCATAAAAATTATAAAAATAGGGAAACACTACAGATACAACTTAGAAATTATTCCTATATATTCACAATTTTCTCATGTATTTTACAGCCAAACTCAAATATAATCAATAATTAGCTTTCAATACATTGCGTATCACCATCTGCAAAATTTCTACGAATGTGCTTGTGAGTTATTCACCAACTATCTATGTAGTCAAAGATATTAGTTATCTCTTATTTGTGGCCATGTAAATCACATGATATCTGCATGTACTATTTGAATAGTACACAGTGTTGGACATTCATGAAAAGTCCATGAAAGTGAGTACTCTATCTGTTCACCTTTTGAAAACTAGCTGTTTCTCTGAAAAGGCTGACATTTCTGTTTTCTACCTTGCCATGTACATACAAAGCCATGCCAGGCAGTCTCAGAAAATCTGTTCTGTAGCTTGGACAACCCTGCTCTGTTATCTGAAGTCTCTCAGTAATGAATTCTATGACCATCCTGAAAATCCCAGGTGAAAGGGTCTAACGTTTTTTCTGAATCCTTGTTTAGTTATCCAGCCGGAAGGAAATGGATGCTGGCTAGAGGTACGATGCTCTGTCTGCTGCCTGATTTGCTGTGGTGAATCATGCCCTAAACATTCCAGCACAGGTGGCTAAAAATTTTATATTTTTGTCCAAAAAATAATTATAACCAAACCAAAATTCCAGCAGTCTGTTTGAAAAGAGAAGTTAAAGCAATGGTTGAGGAAGAGGAGAGCACTTTTGCCAGTCTTATGATTTTAGGAAAACTCAGTTGAAAGCCTGAAGAGTCAAGAATCCTCTCTATAAGCAAACATAACTCAGGAAGCATCCTTTGGAAAATACTATTTAAAATGTAAAATCTCTTGCAAACGTCAGAACTATCTAGAGCAATTCTCTACACTACGCACCTGTGGCATGATTTATTGTGAACTGCAGATGGATTTAACAGCTCAAAAGGCTGATCAGTTAATTTCTTTGACTCATGATCTAATAGGCAGAAATTCAGCAACCTGAGATTCGTTCTAACTTGCATGACAACAGCTGCAAGAAAAGTGGCAAGGACTGTCACATTGCTTTCATATGTTGTTGTTTCATCTACCATAACCAGATGTGATTTTAAACTTCCTGCATTGCAGTCCTGTCACCAAGCTCTGCTGCTCGAAAAGGCAGTATTTTTTGACTTAGAATACAACATCCTGCTTTACTGTTAATCAGCATAGCTTTGTTGCATGAAGCAGATGATCTACCTTCTATATTAAAATAAACTACTAGGCTCCCTATATATCCACCAACAACCGATGGGATTTGTCTCCTTGTATCTTTCCTGTGGCTGATTTCTTTTTTTTCCCCAGCATGGAATGAACTTTATGCACCATAGCACAGAGATTCCTGATTGCTTTTTTGCTTTGTATAGATTACATACACAGTAACTACACGTACTTGCCTTTCACTTTATTGGTGAATCACTTTTATCTGTGAAACATTGTTAGCAACTAGCATGTTTCACAAGTATAACTGCTCATATACACTGTTGAGATGCTTTCTATCATGTCTTAATAATACTTTCATCTAACTTTAAAAAGTGAAGCAATTTGATATATATAATCCATGTGTTACTAGGATTGTTGATAGCAGATTGTTGGATTTTGTCTGACCTGATTAGAAGATGTCATCTTGGCATCGTCATGTGAACAATAACAAAAGGAAAACAAGGCTACAGAAGGAAAAAGTAAGCTGAGTGTAACAATAGGTCTAAAATTACTGCACTTAATTCTTTTTAATTTATTATTTCCATTCAAATCGAAGTTTCATCTATATATGTAGGAAGTTTCCTTCTCTGCAAAGGTAATTTGATTTAATCACTCTGGTTAGGTGTATGTGAATATGCCACACTATTCTCAGCTTCTCCTTTTTTTTTTTTCCCCAAATGTATAAAATTTGTGTTTTCCACAGAGTACTTATGGCTCAACAGATTAATCCATATGTCTAGCAGCTCCCTAGGATTTTTTTGCATTTGACTCTTCTGAAAATATCCAGTCCACTTTATCTCAAGAAAGTTTTCATGGTCATTGTAAGTCATCAGCTTTCTGGACTAATTCATTCTGAGGATATTTTAACTTAAGTGACCATATGCTCACCAGCCCTTGTGAAGTGCTAGAGCTCTGCCTCCTAAACTCTATGTAGTAACCAAAGAAGAGATCTTTACGTGCAGAGCATGTGAAAACTTTTCCATGTACTCAGACAAACTGTCTCCTTTGCTAGCACACAGTGAGAAAAATGTATTTGACAAAATTGTTCTAATTCGAAATGCCCCAAGTTAGGCATCTCAGTCCATAGCTGGGCACACACTGATGATTTCTGCTTTCCAATTGATGACCACCTGTAGCTACCGCTGCTGCCATGCCCAAGAGAGTCCAGGGTGGTCTTTGCTCTCAAATGGCTGACAGATCCTGCTGAGGAACTTAAGTAGAGATCTGAATGCATAACTTGGGCACTTCAGGTTGTAACGCCCCAGATATACCTTAGCAGATGTTATTTAACAGATAGACACACAGCCTTTGATGGAAGCTCTGGCTTCTGTCTGGACAGGTCTGATCTGTGCTTGTGACTTTGCATTGCACAAGTGTTGGAATATATGCAGCTCAGCACTGGAAGTAGACTGCTTGTGTTACCACCCAGCAAACACAGACAATAATGCTTGTGTTGCAGAGTATGTTACTGTACATCTTCAGGATTGTTTCTGCAGTTGCTGTGAAGCTGCTAGTGCGTCATCGTCAATGTGACAGCCCACACCTTGGGCTGTCAGTGATGCTGGAAGTGGTTATGTGCTCTAACATCATTCTCCTCTCTTCTTTTCTTCCTCTTGCAATGTGGAATCTGTAAAAGGGAGAAACATAGGGCACTGGTATAAGATTTTCTCTGTTCTTATCTCCTAGAAATTGTTCTAGTCTTCACAGCTACAAAAAACTTTTTCTACATCTCTGTTGAGAAAGTGGCCACACCATTCTGAATGTTAAGAGTTTGTCTTACAGAAGCTGTATTATTCACTGGTAAAAATCACTAATATACTTTCCTGATGGACAGCTGAGGTGTGATAAGCAAAGCGTATCATAAGGGTAGTGGAAAAGGATAGAAAAAGCAAATGCTTGATGATTTTAACTGTATAGAAGGAAAAAAAATGAATAAGATTTCCTCACCTATCTCAGGACAAAATGGCTTGCAGATAGTAATGGAACAAACACTACTACCAAGAGGCATGGTCCTACCCACCTGAAGATGGAAAACGTAGACAGACATAGTGCTACAGCATTTATGGTTTCTGTAAATGTGTTTTGAATGTCATTATTATCTTCTTTCCCACGCCATTTTAAGCACTGCAGTTGAATATCGTCAGGGGAACAACAGTCTGCTGCTGTTACTGAGAATCCCAGATAAGCACCAATTAATCCCTTACCGGATTATTACATGAGATTCAAACACTGGGGTGTTTTCCCAGAATTTTAATCAGCACTTGTTTGTTTTCTGCATACTTAGAGATGCTCACAAAGCTGTAGATAGTCTGGCTGCTTTCAGAGTGCTCTGTTCGAAAATCCCACCTCTTAACCTTATTTGCCAGCTGTGTTACATCAAACAACCAACCTTTCCTAAAATTCCAAAGCAAATGAACAGTGAACAGAATCAGAGATGATCCCGAGGGTCAAAAAGAAGTGTGAAAGTAAAATGCATTGACAAAATGAGCTGGAATGAGAATGCTGCAGTCCAGCTTTCCTGTAATGATGGCCTGAAGCAAGTTCAAAGAAAAGGCAGAGTAAAAGACATTGGGATTGGGGTTCTTGTTTTGGGTTTTTTTTGGGTTTGTTTGTTTAAAGTTTTTGTTTTGGGGTTTTTTTGGGGGGTTTTGGGTGGTTTTTTTGTTGTTGTTTAAAGTCTGCTTTAACAGACTGTACTGCATTTATTGCCTTAGCTTATAGTAGAAGGTGAGATTACTTAAACTCAGAAATTCACTGTGTCAAAAGTTTGTTCTGCTGTGAAAGTAATGATAAAAAAGGAACATGATTTGTAAGATGAGAGTGAGAGAGGTCCTTTGTATTTTTGATATTGTGTATATATAATAGTAGAATGGAAATTCCTCAGTCCCAGTGCAGAATCTGTATGTCCTGCAACCACCAGATTAACATCCCGCTCCCCCCCAAAAAAGTTGTATGTAAAATTATACATGATCTGAGAACTGCCAACGTACGCTCCTTGTGTGTATTGCAATGTACTTTGATTGGATAGGTTCCTGGCCAGCTGTGAAGAACACATTTTCATAGCATCGCACAGTAGCTGAATTTGGAAGCGGCCTTTGAAGTTAGATCCACTTTTGAAATTGTAGGTTGCTCAGGGCAACTTGTCTGAGTGAGTACTGAGTGTTTCCCTGGCTGGAGATTCAGCAGCTTCTCTGGGCAGCCTGCTCCAGCATGTGATCATCCTCATGGTTAAAACTTTTTTACTTGTATGGAATAGGAATTTCCCTTAGTCCAGCCTATGTTCATTGCCTCTTGCGCTTTTTCTGAGCATTTTTGGGATGAGTCTGGCTCTGCCTTCTAACTACTACTTAGGTGGCTGAAGACATGAGTTAGATCTCTCCTTAGCTTTCTCTTCTTAGAGCTAAATGACCTGAATTCCGTCAGGTTCTTCTCATATGTCATATACTTTAGAACCCTAATTGTTTAGTTTTGGTTTTGATTTTTTTTGATTTTTTTTTTCCCCCCCGAGCTCAGTCTGGTTTGTCACTGTTTTTCCTGTACTGGGGAGCCCAGAAGCAGACACAGTACTCTATTTATTTCAGTGCCCTGAGCTGAAAAACTACTTGACTCCAAGACAGCTGGAAAACTCCCCTGTATTTCCAACATATGCAGGGTGTATACTATTGATATATTATCTGCTGGTAAGATTTATAAATGAAAACAGCAGTCCGCGGTAAGAGCTAAAAAGGTTCTACCTACTTCTTTGGAGATGCAGTCAGGAAACTGCATAAAAATATGTGTTTGAGGAAAAGTCATCCTGGTGACAGGGTCACACTGCCTGAGCCAAACTGTATCCATTTCAAGTTTTCAAGCTTCAGGTTGTTCTCAGAAACACATAAATTATAAGAGGTTTGCATTGTCAAAAGTCTAAATTCTTCTCCTTTCATAGTTCTTCAGATCCTCATAGGAGGATATAGTCATGCCTTCTTGAATCTTTTGCTAGTAAGTTGTTCTACCTATTGTTTGTCCTTGTGCAGTATCTTCTATGCTGTTATTGCAATACAGCAATAAGTCTTCACCAGAAAGCCCTCAAAAGAAAGGGTTTGTATTGGGAATCTCTTCATGGAGACTTCGTTGAACTCTTACTTATACAAGTGATTACACACTAGACACACTAGTTAGTGTCCTTTTAGATTCCAGCTGATGATCATGCAGTACAGTGCTGATGATGCTAGCTGGCTTCAGTCAGCCTTTCAGTGCACAATAAAGCACATGTGCATACCTAGGCACCTTTCCACATTTGAAATGTCACGTATTTATAACACAGACATCTCCTAATTAAAAAAATGGGCAACTATTTATACACAAGTCATTTTTTTGTGTCATAGTCACAGTGTAACTGACTAAACAGAGTATTGGTAGGTCAATAGGATATACTCTTGATTCTCCAGAAAATGCAAGTGCATAGCTGTATGCATTAAACAGCATAGCAAACCAATACCTGAGATGCCATTCAGAATATAAGCAGTTTCATTTGTCTTGTCTCTCTAAGTTTAGGTATCCATGAAAACATACATTAAACAAATGTTTCCAGTTTACTTCATTCCTTGATTGCTGAAGTAATGATGTAAACTGCTGGACAGCAAATCCTCAGTGCCATTTGTGGGTTTTAGAGCATTTGAATATAGTTTTTGGAATGTGATTTGCTCTGTCTTTTGTACCTAGGAACACTAGGAACCAAATTCTCTGTGCTTCTTTATTTTGCTGTTCCAGAAAAGATTAAGTTTACAAGCTTTACAATTCCCATACTGTGGTGGCATGAAGTCCTTCCATGTTTCCCATGAACATCACTTTATGTATTGCACGTGCCAGAAGGATGAATAAGATTGGTATGAATCCTGAGGGTAGAATAAAGGATGACTCTTATTCTGATCTGTGAAAGAATCTGTACATGTGCTAGGAATTTACTAAAGTCAGCAAGAGTTAACTACATGCTTAAGACTTAACCAAGAAAGTATTTGTCCTTGCTGAAATGGGACATCTGTGGTAAAGGGAGTAGATTATACCCAACCCTTTGAAAATTTTCTCTGTAGTATAACACTTCTTGCTTTGAAGAAATAAGATGTAAGACATAACCTCAATGCCTCACAGTCTCCTTTTAGGGTATATATTTAAGCATATCTTTAAAACAAAAGCTATCCTCTTCTGATTTTAATAAGCTTACCAGTGGCTGAAGCAACAAAATGAAGAAATAAGAAAAAGAACAAAATTGTATTTTTTAACATCAATTAATAAGAATGCTAATTTTATCCTTATTTTCTTGTGTATTTTTCCAGAATTTATTTTAAGGTTAAAGAAATACAAATATTGCCTCTTATATGAGTTTGTCATTAATATACTTTTTTAATAGTCTACATTTGTATGTAGAAAACTGTTCCCAAAATGTTAAGTATGTGTTTAAGTATTGTCTGTTCAATAGATTCTTTATATCTCATGTTAAAAAAAAAAGATAAAGTAATTTTCATCTGCAAATATATGTTGTTTGTCAAAATGCATTACTTCTTTATTAGAATACTGCTTTATTCTGACCACTAGATGGTGTAAATGTCTGCAGGTATGTATGTCTGCATGGGAATGTAATTACACAGTTATAAATATTATTTTTCTGGCCAACAGATATTTCCTGGACTGATTCTTTCAGACATTAAGCCTGCCAAAAGAATGAAGTTCAAGACAGTCTGCTACCTGCTTGTTCAGCTCATGCACTGTCGTAAGATGTTCAAAGCAGAGATCCCTTTCTCCAATGTCATGACGTGTGAGGATGACGATAAGGTAATTTGTGTGGGCTCTTTGGGCATTGGTTCCAGGGCCAGAGCAAGCAGATCTGCTGTGAGGACATATAGGGTGACCTGGCCAACTGATAGAGGAGTTTCTGGTGTTCCTTCTGGAGCTAGAGCTATCTAATGTCCACAGCCTTTTCAAGGTAAAGACAAAACTTAATTATAACAGGACTCAAATTTGGACCCTCTCTTGAACAAGCCAGTACAGGTGGCATGTGTGGCTTCTATTAAGGGCTTTCTTCACAGGGGTTAGAGTTTCTGTGGCTTTTTATGAAATTACCAAGAGCTGCCTTTTTGCATCACGAGTCCATCACAGTCTGAAGCTGATGACAGCAAAATAACAGAATAATTTTGTATCTCTAGATGGTTCTTTAAAAAATGAAAGTCAACTGATTAGCCAAAAAACCTCTTAGTCCCTAATACAAATCCGAAATAAATAAAAAAAGTCCCTAATACAAATATGAACACCACTTTCTTGAATGGCTTGTAATGTCATAACTCAAAATTGCTTTACAAACTAGTAGCCTGGTTTACTTCCTTTTGTGTGTGTGTATTTACCCAGAAATTTATGAAGAAAAAACTTTTGAAGGGTGGATCATTCAATTTTTTTTGCCAGCAGGTGGCAATATTACATAGGTCACTCCACCAGTGCTCCAAAGCAGGGCATGTGTGCACTGGAATCAGTAATTCATCTTGAATGATTGATCCATCTTTTTTTAATATTATTTAAGTAATGTATATTTATTGAAGATTCACTCTAAATCTTACTTTCACAAAGCATTCTAACTTTTATATTTTGGATTTTACGTGTGTTTTTGTTACTTCTGTGGGAAAAGGGGAGAAAAGTCCATTAGTACCTTTAAAACAGTTTCAGTAAAGACTTTCAGTAAATTCAGATTTGATTTTGAAATTGGCCATGTACAAGGCCTTCCAATGGTGAATTAGTACTGTTCTTCGAGTATTTAAAAAAAGTAACCCATACAGTCTTTGAAGCATATGCAATACTTTAGAGTATGTCTTCTGTGTATGTATGTATAAATATGGTAGTATATGCAAAAAATCCCGTTATGGGTTTGCTAGGGATCTAATGAAAATGTTCTCATGTCAGAACATTTGCAGTGAAGTTCTACAATGCTATCTTTAACTGAACCAGTTGTTCTGAGCTTTTGTACCTAATATGGAATGTTTATCATGGAACATGATAAATGATTTTAATATAAATATACTGTGTTGCAATGCAGGGTTTCTTCAGTGATATCAGTCCTCAAATCATGTAAAACAAGTTATGGCTGTAAAGCCAGCACATACTGTAGCATGTATTTTTTAATTTAATTTCTGTGAGATATAAATACTGGATCTTGATCACATATAAGACATAAAGTAAGTCTACTGTGTGAAATAATAATAGAGATAAAAAAATGGTGACAATAATTATATGTGAGCAACAGATATTTAGCACAGTAACTTTAACCCTATTTCAAAATACAAAATACATAATATAATTTATTCCATATATCAGAATAACTCCCATTGTCTACGCTCATTCCAGATTTTAAAGCAAAGAGGTATTTTCTTTTTTTTTTTTTTTTTAATGCTCACCCCTATTATAATGCTATAGGCTTAAATTTGGATTTTAAAATATCCCCAAAATTATACTTTCTGCTGCACCTTAAGCAATACATATGCTAACTAATTGTTGTTTATCTTTATGAAGAGCAAAATTATATCTTCCTGACAATATTCCTGAAAGCACTCAGCTTCCCTACAAACTTGTAGGACAAAAGTCTTCTGCGAGAGAACTTTATCTCTGTTTAGAAACATTTAGAATAGTTGTTTGGCTGACAAGTTAAGATTTTTACTATGGCTAACAGAACCCAGAAGATTGGATTTGAAAGCTGTAATCTATGTATGTCCACAAGATCATTTTTCATGTTGAAGCAATTAATTCTTACATCACAGACAACTTATCAAATAATGGGAGCTGATAGTTTAAAGAAAAATGTTTCAAGTAGCCTGATAATTGTTTAATGCTGGTATAACCTGCTCTGTACATATAAAGCCAGCAAAACAGGACTTGGAAAGTTATTTTATCTTTGCTACAGTCCGTTCTTCTTTACAATCACAAAACTAAGGTATCAGTCAGCAGTTAACCCTTCCCACTCTTCATAAGTATTCAGGTGTAATATATATATAACATAAGCTATTTAAGCTCCTGAACTGATGTATTCCACTGTTTGTTCACTGGTGAGGATCTCATGAGAACTACTTCTTGTGGAATAAAACAGGAAACTGCCATTCCTGCAGAATTACTTAAATAGTGATCACCACCTCTTTTTACCATCTAGTTTAAAAGGACATAGACAGTATAGACTTTAAAGAGTGGGCTATTAAGTACTGACTGCTCTGAAGACAGAAATTTTGTATGCTTTTGTACCAGCTTGCTGACAGACTCTACTGATTATATCCTGAGCCAATGCTGTCCTTATCCCTGAGCAGACTTGTCATTTCATAATGTTTTGAATTGTCTTCTTGAACTCTGCAGATGTTAGATATAAAAGTATTCCTTTAACTGTACTAAAATAGTACAACTTGCATTAGTCTGGTTGTCAAAACTCTTCTGGGAAATAAGGCTTGATCCCTTTTGAGGTGAAAAGGATACTCAATTGATATCTCTTTCTTCCTACTCAAAGTGCTAACCATTAGGTGACTGTTTTTTCTTTTACAAGATTGGACTATATCTTTCTCACTCGGTGTTTAAAAAATGCTGCATCTACAAGAGTATTTTGTGAAGGCTCTGACCCTTTCAATGTGCTGGGGCATGGGCAGTCATCCTAGTGCAGATCTAGCCATAGTGGTTTAGATTACAGTGCCCTCAGCTGAAGGTTACCACCAGTGTGGCTGAGATGCTGCTCATCATCTTGTGAGTGCTTTCTGTGAAAAGTGAGATAGATTGTCTAAAATTCCTTTCAGATATGCTCTGTGATAAATCTTTTGCACGATAGATTGTCTAAAATTCCTTTCAGATATGCTCTGTGATAAATCTTTTGCACTGAAAAGGGCTATGAGTGATCAGTTTGTCAGTTGTGCTATCTCAGCCATGGAGGAATTAACCCCAGTAAGGCACAAGTTAGCTCTGATAATTTTTTGGACTGCTCCGTCTGGATCTGCAAGTGCTCTTAAGGCATTCCCAGGAGGTCTTAACAAGAGAGCCACTTGAGTGGGTCAAAGCAAGGAACACTTGAGCTTTCGGACCCTCTGAAGTCACATATGGTCACTGTGCAAGAGGTTAAGGAAAAGTATCTTGTCAAAATATATATTGCTACCTAGACAGTCTTGGACAGTAGGACTTGTCTTGTATCATGAGAGCCTAGTTATCTTGTCTTCAGGATGTCCAGAGCTCCATGTCTTCCATCAAGAAAAAAATTCTAATTATTTTTCTAGGTAAAATCACATTGACTGAGATCAAACAGATTATTTCCTCAGTGGCAGAGAAGTGTCAGGGCAGTACGTGAAGAGAATTTCTGCAGATCAAGACTGAAATCCTGGAATGCAGTGGGGGTTTTCTCATTGCTTTTAATGAGATTGGGATTTCAGCTAACAAGTTTTTAAAAGACAACAATCACATGGAAATAAGATCTCTGTCTTTTGTAGTTGCTCTGCTTAATGAATTCCTCATCCTGGCTGTGAGCTTGAGATAATATGAACAGCAATGATAAATTTCAATGTTAATAAAACCTTTGCTTCTTTCTTCATCTGTGCTACAGAGGAGAGCATTAAGGACAGCCTCTGAAAAACTCAGGAATCGTTCCTCTTTTTCTACCAATGTTGTATACAACACTCCAGGAACTCGAGTAAACAGATACATCAGCCGTTTGATAGAGGCCCGGCAAACTGAGTCTGAGATGGCTGACTTGAACTTCATTACCCTGAAGTACAAGCAAATTGAGCGTGAGAAAAAAGTAAGGGGGTTTAAAATTATTTTTACTGATTTCACTGATCATGAGACAGCTAGCATTGGGGTTTTTTTGTTTGTTTTTAAACAATATTTAAATTCTACTCACCATCATTAAATAATCCTCTTGACTGTTTCTGAGTTAAGAGGGAGACATTATCTTCACCTTCTGTGGAATCACTTGGAGGGGATAAAAAGAAAGATCAGTATCTTTATACTCATCAAGATCCTCCCCCATAAAGTTACACATCCTGTGTTTTGGCCTTACTTTTGCTTCTCCAAACTGCCTGACCTGCATCACCTGTTCAATGCTGTCTTGTGGCAATGTGGCTGCCTACTGACTCATCTGCACTGGAGAAGCATTAATGACAGGAGGATGCTTCCCTCTGCATATGCAACATGATAAGTAGAAAATATTAAAAGTAATAGAAAATATATGCCAGTGTGACTGTGCTGAAAGCAGTGGACTTACTCCAGACTTACAAGCATGCATATAAACTAACAAAGTAGAGCTGTTTGTTCCTACCTCGTATGGATTTTGTTTGTAAATACAAATAGTTTTAATTGAAAAAAAAAAAAAACACAAACCTTTTGTTTATGTGCTTGAAAAAGCAGAAGTGATATGATTTTGGATTAATTTGGCAGTAGCATTTATTTTTCCACTGTAAGTCACTTCATAGCCTAAGATTTCATGTCACTACTGTTTTGACTCAGGATGCTGTGTGCCACATTGGACTCATTTTTTTAAGGTCTTGAGCATTAACTTTGATTTCAAGTTTCCACAGTGATTTATTATTTAATTGTAATTGTTTTCTTTCAAAATAAGAAAGTCTTTTGGTGTAAACGAGACTGAAATTTTGACCTTTCTGAGAAAACACTCGTGCGTTTCCACTTCTGAAAAGTGTTCTGTTGTAAGGACCGTGGCTTAGTGGAATCAAGGACAGTAACTGTTCAAAAATAATCCAGTGTCTCTCATAAGCAGCTGTCTCCAGCCCACCCGTTAGTATCCTGTCCTGAGCAGCTGAGGTGACAGGATTCCCTGAAGGCAGCACCAGGGGGGGTTGACCTTTTTTTTGTGATGAGTAAGTGAAGAGGAGGGAATGCCACCTCCTTCTGGTGCAAAATGGCTGAATCCTTTTTGCTCCGATAGATAAACCTATGTTTGAGCCTAACTCAGATTTGACTATTTACAGTGTAAAAACTAAAAAAAACAACAAACCAGCTAGGCCAACAGAAGCAGCTGAAACAGAAGGCTGTCAAGGAAAATGTTCTGTAGACTTGTCTCATCTTTTTTTTATGTGAACTAAGCAACAATTATTTCTGTTTGTAAAATGGGTAGGGACTTGCTTTATTTTAGGCTGTAGTTCTTTCTTACTGAGAATGGACAAGTGTGGGTGGCTGGGTGTGTATAAAATGCTCACTGTCTTCATTTCTTCCTTTCTTTAACAGTACCACCAGCTTCAGGATGAGTACTTCACCAGTGCTGTAGTTCTCTCACTAATTCTAGCTGCCTTATTTGGCCTTGTCTACCTTCTAATAATACCACAGTAAGTTTCCATCTTTTGCCATTATAATTCAAAGTGGAATATCTTCAAACACTGTCTTTGGAATGGGAATTAGCACCCAGGTTGGTAGCTTCTCAAACAGGAGATTCCCTCTTGTTCTCAGTCTTTTATCTCTTCCATTTGTCCAAAGGAGCCATATTTTGCTATCTTATTTAAAACAATATCTTCCTTGTTCTTTTCTTCTCTTTTCTTCTCTTTTCTTCTCTTTTCTTCTCTTTTCTTCTCTTTTCTTCTCTTTTCTTCTTTTCTTCTCTTTTCTTCCCTTTTCTCATCTTTTCTTATCTTTTCTTCTCATCTTTTCTTATCTTTTCTTCCTTTTATTTCCCCTTTTTTCCCCTTTTTCCCCTTTTTCCCCTTTTTCCCCTTTTTNTTTTTTTAACAACCTCTGCTGACTGATTGGAGCATAGTTAAGAACTCTTTTACCTACTTCTGAAGTAAAGCCCAGCTCCAGCACATGGCAACTGAGAACAAGGAGAGACAAAGAGTGTAGTTGAAACTGGAATAAATTTCCACGAATCATATGGTATGATAGTTGGTAACCTTTCCAAAAAGTACTGTCACTTAAAAACAGTTGG
>VXBL01006011.1:92641-117920 GCA_013400195.1 Aramus guarauna | reverse complement strand
GCAGAGATTCAGTTTAAGCTCTGTTCTGACAGACACATGAGTTCCACCAGAACACAACTACTGAAGGCCATGAAGATGGACTGGTTCATCACTGGGTTAGAAGAACCACCCGCTGAATGGTCTTAAGTTCTCTCTTCCAGTGTCTGTTGTTGGTGGCTTCATACAACCAAATTGCTAGTCTTCTCAGGCTCTTCCCTCGCTGTGAAACAGATGCAGCCAGAAACTTGACTAAAACTTTGGAACTATTGGAAAATTTCCCCTCTCCACAGAATTTGGAGCTTTAAGTTGCTCCTTAGGTTGCCAAAGTAGTTATAAGTATGACAAGAGAATGCAAAAGCCAAGATGTGTGGTGTGTTACTATAATAGGAGAAGTGATAATAATGGTGTTTGACATGTATCACAATATTCCAAGGAGGAGGTTCAAAATCTAGAGACAAGAAACCCAGTTGCTGCATAAATACCCAGAAAGCAATGGACTTGATGTTCTCACAATTCCTGGCATCATCTGAGCAGAACAGCTTCTCAGCTAAAGACATAATTTACATCCCCACATGGAGTTGGTGAAAGTAAGGCTATGTTCCTGTCAACCTAAGCTGTCCAATTATGGAGGCACACATGCAGCATAGCCACTAAAAGCCGTGATGATGAACCTTTCTGATGTCTTATGATGGGTTTATTTTTTAAAAAAAATGTAGCCCTTTGTTACTGGTGCCAACCCAAATCTCTGTCAGGGTCCCACTCGACACTAGTGTCAGTTGTGGGCTGTTCCTGCCTTAAAAGATGCTGTTGCAATCATATCCCCTGCATTGTTTTTTAGCATGCTTCCATTCTGAATATAAGCCAATTCTCTAAAAGCACAGGAGAGCCTCCTGTCTATTAATACTTGTATTCAGAATGCACACTGACAGGATCTAGAGTCACCTCTCCATTCTGGATGCACATACTACACCACAGCATTTTCCCTGTTTGTATATTCGTGGGAATTGTTACATGATTTTGAAATTAAAGCCAAATAGTGAGAAATTCTACAGCAGAAGAATTGCACTCTTTGTTTTCTACTGTTAGAAACCCTCTATAAGCAATCTTTCCCCAGTGATGGTCAAGGGCACAGATGCAGACATACCTGCAGCCATGGCTCACATCTTCTGGACTGTCTGTCACATTTTCAAGACTAGAAAAGAAGGTGTGAAAATCGTGTTATGCTGCTGTTATATGGCCCTGGTTCCATGGGTGGCTTGGGGCCAGCATGTCCCTGAGCATAAATCAAAGCACCAGCACTGGTGGACTAATTTTTGCCAGCTTGCTCACATCTATGAGGTACTGTTCAAATAATGCAGGTTTTCTGGAGGAAGGAAGTGCTTGGTCTGCACCCCTCGTCTCACAAAGAAGCCTATTTTGAAAGATCAGGGGAGGGAAGATTAAAAATTAAAAGAATTATTACAGTATCTTTGTGAAACGTAAGATTTTTCTAACCATTGAGGAAGACTAAAGAGGAGGGAGTTGCTCTGTTTCATTAGAAGGGATTGCACTCTGGTCTGATTTTATTTGTCTTGATAAGCGACTGAGTTGACTGGCCTCTGATTTCTGAATCTTTGAGGAAAGATTCGAAGGGAAAACCATCTGGTAACTTACACAGCTGCCAAGGCCAAGTAATTGGGTTACACACTCCACTTATAAGAGTCATCATGCTGAATATTCCACATTAGCCTACAATTAGAAAGTATCTCTCCTGACACCCCTTACAGTTGAATTTTTGAGGTGTGTTGATCTCCTTGCTGAGGTCAGAGTGGGCAGCATATACAAGAGAATCTACTGATTTCTCATTCCTGAGAGCAGTGCATTTCACTGTGAAATTTCCTTTGTGACAGCACTACAGCAAGGGGGAGGTCCTCCACCATTCATCCAAAATGTCATTTCAGAAGGACCCCTGTGCTGTTTGTTCTTATCTGCTCCTGAGTTGCACTGCTTTACTTCTCATGTGTTTTGATTCTAGGAGTACCGTAGTTCTTGTTCTCCTGGTGTTCTGCATATGCTTCCTAGTGGCTTGTATTATGTACCTACATGTCACACGAGTACAAGTAAGTGATTTAAGATTTTATGACTATTCTTCCTTTTGATGGCTATGCATTGTTTGTCCTTTGGAATATGAAGCCATCAGCACATGCTTCACAGGTTCATAGAGTCTGAAATCTATGTGCTTTTCAAGTTCATTGCTAAGTAATATATTGGGCATTTCAAAACCAAAGATGGTTCACCTGAGAGTAGAGTAGTTACAGCAGTGTAGCATTCGATGCCAGTAATGCTATGCTTTTTTGTCTTTTTTGCTATGTCTTCCCTGAACACCCACCACTAGCTACTGAATCATTCCAGTCTTCAGATAAACAGCTGCCTTGACTTGACTTTTTCTCTTTTCTGACTATGGAGCACGCTAGTTCTCCTTTCCATTCCAACTGGTATCTGGGTGTAAAGTCCTGCTAACTTCCCATCTGTTTTCAAAACTTTTTCTGCCAAAGCAGCAGCTATTTTGATGGTAAAGCACAATGTTTTGCACACACAACCCCATGCCTTTTCAAAACCTTTAGTAATGATTAATTCTCCTGCATTACATTTTCACAACAGTAATGATGCAGAAGGATGTTTGGTTGTTGTAGGAGAGAACTATGTCTGCCAGATCAGAATAAAGCAGCTGCAGACTAATTTTCTGATGAAAGAAATCTGTAGTGACTTAATCTAAATTTAGTCTTTTCAGACAAATATCAGGAGAAAACACCTACACAGTTAATCAGCTTTACTGATTAGCACACACTAATTTTTAGTTAAGAAAAAATGTCCTTTGCCAGGAGGAAAGTAATTGTTTTCATGGAAACATAAATAGTATAGTAGCAGAGTATCTGGTACAGAGCAGATTTTTATTTATAAATTTACACAACTATTTGGGAGTAATTTTGATGATCACTTTTGTTTCATAAAAGCACAGTAGTTTATCATCTGTTGTTCTGTCTATGGACAGTGGAAACACAGATGAAGGTTGTAGGAAATCTCTCCTCTTAATGACATTTCCCTGGGCCTAGTGCAAACTTACGGTTTGTTCCAGCTGTTTTGGCAGTCAACAGAGTTTGAATTTATTCCAGATTCCTCTAGAGATTCAGTACCTTACAGAATCAAATCCAGCATTAGAAAAATAAAGAAATATAAAACATCAGAATATCACAGTTTGAAATTTTGTGGTGAAAATTTTTCTTATATAATAAATAAAAGACAATGAATCTGCTATGTATAATGAATATGGAATTGTAAACTGGTCATTCCCCTATTTTAATCAGTCTTCTGGTACTTATTTGCTATTTTACACTGGACAAGTGACTCAACTTCTTCATGCTTTAGCATCAAATGCCTCACTCATAAAACCACTATAATAATATTTTATTGTACCAGTTGTCTAGAAGTTTGGGGATCTCACAGTATGTATTTAAGTAATAAAAATTCCACAAATAAAAGAAAACAAAGAAAATGAAGACCCAAATGCTATGCTATCATAAAAGAACAGATGCAATCTTAGAATGACCAAAAGTCAGAAGTATAAATCTTTTAAGTGAGTCAGAGTTTTAATTCAGATATGTCTCATACCTTACGTTTTAAAGGTTGTGGGGTTTGGGGTTTTTTTCCTTTTTAACCCAATAGTTATCATGTCAACATTTAGAACATATATGTACCACACGCACAAAAAAATATCTGTGCACTGTGTCGGGACACATTGTCTTTGAATTTGCATTTTGCTTCGTCACTATTAACCACGCTGCATTATCTTCAAATTATGGGTATTCTCTTTAGCAAACAGTAGATAACATTTGGTTGCAAATTGAATTAATGGAATATATATATATATATTTCCTTCAAACAAAATTATTATTTTGTATTTTATTTATATGGATAAAACCACACACATTCCACATCATGTGTGCATAGGATTTTGGTCTAGTTTGGTGGACAACTTGATGGGTGAAAGACTGTCTGGATGATCGCATTCAAAGCATAGCAGTTAATGGTTGTACTCCGCCTGGAAGCCAGTAATAAGTGGGATACCACAGGAGTTTATCCTAGGACCTGTCCTGTTTAACATTTTTATCACCAACTGGAGAGGACATGGAGTATATCCATGTCAAGTTTTCAGGTGATTCCAATTTCAGGGGAACAGCCAACACACTGGCAGGATGACTATTGAGGGACATCTGGACAGATTGGCAGAATGGGCCAATCTTATGAAACACAGCACAGATAAACATAAATATAAAGCCCAGGCCCTGAGAAGGAAGAACTCCCTGCAATGATATAGGCTGGGGACTGACCAGCTCTGCAGAAGTGGCCCTGGGTGTCAAGGCAGGCAGTACTTTTGGGCCCCCTGAGGTCCCTTCCAACATGAACTCTGTCACAATGACGAATAAATGCAGAAATAGTCTTTCTTTTTTCATAGTGTAATTTTGGACACAGCTATATCCTCTCCCTTGAGACACAGCTTTTCAATGTGAGATTCTTACAATCTAAAGGTTTTGTTCTACAATATGCTCATTGTTTTATTAAAGGTGATATACCTCGGGTATCCCAACATATTTTACTGATGCTGACTAATAGTTAAACTGGTTTCTGGTGAAGTAAATTAACTCAGGTTCATAATAAACTTATATAAATCTAGTATTGCTACTACATTCATTGTTCCCTGCTGACATTTACATGGACTTAATCCATACTGAAGCCAGAATGTATTGGCAGATCACACGTTTTTTATTTTTTCTGTAACTGCTGTATTCTCATGTTTGACAGCCTAGATGAAGTTGGTTCACCTGTAATGTCTCAAACTTTTAATTCATGGTCACACACAGAGGGGATGTATCTCTGCATATGTGAAAGGAAGGGGAGGAGTTTCAATACACAATTTGTAATGTGCCAAGGCCACAGAAGCCCCCTTCTATGGGTACTTTGCTGCCTGCTGTAAGCTATGCTTTTGATGTTGATGATACCCATGAAGTGAACAGCTTTTCTTCAGGACTGGTAACTTTCATTGAAAAATTAGGTGTTTGCTTGCTCCATTTGATCTTAAGTCAAATCCAGCCTTGTTAATTCAGAGCCTTCTCCTTTTAAGGGACACAGAGTTGTTCCTCTTTTAAATCTGATGTTTCCTGAGGTTGATGCTTGCACCTTGGAAATCACTGAAAGCAGTCATGTGGTCTGAAAGATGTATCATGGATCCAGTAGATCACAGATGCCCTAAACATTCTTAATGCAAGAGGAAATGAAGGAAAGCAGCTTTCCCTGAAACCAGAGTAGATTAGTATAACTGGAATAAGTATAAGTACTAGAGCCTGACAGACTTATCCTTCCTCTCTCACCTTCTGTTATTGGCTTCATCTATGCTCGCAGCAGCAAGCACTTCACACTTCACAGTGATGGAATCAGGATAAAAATGGAGATGAGCAAGAGATTCACAAGACTCCATTCCACCAGACATTTTTGTTCTCTACTGCTCTTTCTGATCTGATAAATTCAATATTTTTAAGGTGTCCTGATAATTAAAACTACCCTGGCATTTAGCATGACTGTTGTAGCAGAGGACACAAATACCACTCCAAAATTCTATGCTACCACAGTACATTCTCTTGGATTACTATTTGTAGCTGATAATTTGCAAGGCAAAAGATGCTTTGGGTATTTTCCTCATGGGAACAAAATTAAATGTCATCCTAATTTATTATTTGCATTATGACTGGACATCCTACTAAGCTTTCAAAGAGTTTTAATTATAGTGAGAAATAATGTACAGTAATAATAATTTCACATTTATTACCCACAAAAATGCAATTACCATTAAAGCACATGTATACAATAATAACTGCATGCTTGTTTCATAATTTGCAGTGCAGGCAAAATTTTCATATCCTTTATTCACTTATTTTTATAGACTACTAAAAAATAACAACCTAACTTTAAAAAAATACTTTAAAATCTTTATCTATAAATCTTTTTTTTTTCTTCTTTAGTGTTTTCCAGGGTGCCTGACAATACAAATTCGTACCATTTTGTGTATTTTCATTGTGATCTTAATATACTCCGTGGCTCAAGGATGTGTGGTGAGTATTTAAGTCAAGTATCATTTAATTTAGCATTCTGTTTAAAGAACAACCTGGTATAGATCCATTAACCACGTACCTCGTCTGGTAAATTCTTACTCTGTTATTCATACTTGCAGAGCATGTTTTTTCAAAAAGCCCTTTGCCCTAATTTGAACTTTCACTGCCCTGAGTCAGGGTGTTGAATTAGGAATGGCAAAGCTATTAGCA
This sequence comes from Aramus guarauna, assembly GCA_013400195.1. Lineage (NCBI taxonomy): Eukaryota > Metazoa > Chordata > Aves > Gruiformes > Aramidae > Aramus > Aramus guarauna. The sequence goes on along the minus strand of VXBL01006011.1, from coordinate 111,588 downwards.
AATTGCACAGATGATAGCTAATCAACACATATAGAAATTTTTATACCAAACCTTCGTATTACATAGTCTGCTGATGTCATGGGAAAACTATTTTTAAATGTTCAACTTGCTCATGAGTTCAATGGCTAATATTTTGTGACAGACAAGGCATGGTGTCAACTTATTTCTATGTGGCAACTTACAGAACATATTTCTGTGTAATAACAGGGAGATATTTTTAGTCCAGACAGATCAGAAAAGATAATGAGATCTTAAAATATGGACAGCATTGCCTAAAGAGAAGAGGTGCTTACACTGTGCTACTTACATAATACATTCACATCTAATGTCTAAGCAGCTTCTCTTGTATGAAGTGAACTTGCTCAATACTTCTGAAAATTGAGCTTGTTTTACTGAAGATTAGCAGCTAGTTCTACATGGTAGACTTGAATGTCAAATGGAATTTAAACTTCTGCCTAAGTATTTGGCATTTAGTTGCCTTGTCAAATTCCTAGCACTCAATTTCAGCATTTTGGCTGCTAATGCTGATGAATTAAACATGTTAGGGTACCCACAGGAAAGAATCCACACAAAAATAGCATGCTAAACACAACTGGAAATGCTGAGGAGGCAGATGTCTCAAATCATGCCTCTCTGTGGGATTTAGGCAGTATGTTCTGACCAATAGGAAGATAGTGATTTCATGAGCAATTCACAGTGCTGAGATGCCAAGCCCCATATTTTGTGTATTCACTCGTCCCTGGACCTACCCTGAGAACATCTATCAAACTGATCCACATGAACTGAATGGGCAGAGGATCCCTTGTCTGTGAATTCCAATGTCCTGAGAGGTGCCAAGAATTACCGATGTTCAGATATTTCTGGGAATTCCTGAACATCAGCTGTGTGAGTAACACACAGCCCTAATAGAGCAGAGATATATATGTGGTTCTTAATATGCATATAAGCCCAAAATGCATAGAGATGTGCAGTGCCTCCAGGCTAGCTGGCATCTTGGCAAGTTCTGAGTATCTGACTTTGGGATTGAGATGAATATTATGACAGCGGGGACCTTTGTGGATCAGCCCCTATAGATCTGACACTGACCAAATGAAACAAGCACCATTGTTGCCACTTAAAGATGGTGAAAATGAGAAACAGACACCATAAACCAACATTGAATATCAGTGGAAGAAGCCAGATTAGAATTCAGAAGTTCTGGCCTCCAACAAGGCAGTGGTCATTCACTTACAACTTGACCAATGACAGGTCACAAATACAACTTTATCCTTTACTAAAGCAAAAATAGCCCGTAACCATTGATATGCTTAGGAGAAATGTTTAATCAGTAAAAATTACTAGTTCCTGCAAAGTAAAGCCTCTAGAATTCTCCGCTAACAGAGGAGCTAGGTGTTGAGGTTTCACTCTTAGTTGTAAAGCAGTTGATGTTTTCCTGGATGGACTGCACATCATTTACGAAGTCCTCATGCTTGCCTATGTTTTCAGATGAGTTTAGTATGAACAGCATTTTTAAGGATATTGAACAAAATTACATTAAATGGATTTTTCACTTCACTCTTATGTCATTTCCGAATGTTAGCCATTATGAGTTTAACTCACATTTTATCTGTTATGTCTCATCTTTTTAAATTACTATAACCCCATGTAAAATATATTGCTTAATCACCTTTCGGGTTGTCACTTATTTTACAGCATGCTATAAAATTTCATTATCAGTGGTTAGGATGAAATAAAAAGGTCTAATAACACACTTCAAAAGAGAAGCTTAAGTACAGGGTAGGGCTTATGTGGCGGTGCCTGTTAAAATCAATTTCATACTACCATTCCACTCTCCCCGTTTATGCTGACTCTTATTCTCTCCCTTTGTAAGGAATGAAGGTTGGAGTGCAATTATAACTGGAGCTCTAGGGACTTGCACTATTTGCCAGAAATTCCTCCCTTCCTTGGGTAACAGCTCTGAGATGTGTACATGACATTGCCTTTGGAAGAAGCAGGTTAAATTTCCTCAGCTTTTCCATAGGAAATGCACTAAAACATTTTTTTTTTATTTCCCAGTCTAGCGATGAAATGGAACTCTTTGGATAACAGAAATGGCAGGGATAATTAAAGATGAGGCCTTGTATTTAAATCTTATGTCATAGCAGAAGTAGCTCTGAGGTAGAGAAAGGAAATATTATTCATGTTTAGCTTTCCAATCAAAGATTAAAATACGTTTTATATTTGTTTAATTGAAATTGATACAATTTACATAGTCTAGAAAACAAACACATTTCTTTCTGTGCTCTGTGCAAGGACCTTTCTCACCTGCATGGCCACATAAAATGTTTACTGAAGTTCCTTAATTTATCAGGAATATGTTGGCTTGAGAATCTCTTGGTTTTGAGCACTGAGAGGGAAACTATTCAGCTAAGCCCAGACTTTAATTGGTTGGCCTTACTGGCATCTAATGAACAAAGAGTGTCTCCCACCTAGAACTGAAGAAAGCGTTACAGGAAAAGGAGAGAGATTTTATTAGAGCAGCGAGCTGGATGGGAACTCCATGGCCATATTTTCCCAGTTAGAAACCAACTACAGTCAGTCCCCATAGCAGCTGCATTTGTTTATTTCATATTTAACTTTCTCCTCCTCTCCTGTCTTTTCTAGGTTGGCTGTATGCCTTGGGTTTGGAATACCAATTCCAGCAGTTCAATAGTCATCATTTCTCCTGGTGGAACCAATAAAACAATGAATGAACTTCCATGTGACACAGCCCACTATGCTTTCCTTTCCTGTGTAGTGGGGACTCTCACCTTGGCAATATTTCTACGTGTATCTTCCTTGCCAAAAATGATTCTCCTGCTTTTTGTTACAATTTTGTACATAGTTATTCTGGAACTCAGTGGTTATAGAAAAGCAGTGGGGTAAGTATCTTGCAAAGTGAAAGCAATGGATACTTCTGTAGAGATAGTCACAGCATTGATTACTCATCTGTGAATTGTCATCTAGCATTCAGTGCTGCTTAGGGCTATATACTCAGCAGAGCATAAGAAATACTTAAACCATCCTCTCCCCAGCAATTGCAGGAACTAGTAATATCCATCAACAGGAGATCAGATTTTGGGAACCAGCAACTGTTGCTCTGTTATTCTGTAGTTTTATGCTAACATATCTCAGCTGAACACACTGCAGTCTAATCATAATATGAAATAGAAAAACACTGCTGAAAACTTCACTTCCATATTTCAGTAGCCCTCACCAATTCCAATTTCATTTAAGCTTTTGAGCTGCTAAGTGTTTTTATATTTCCTAATTAAAACCATGCACACATATTACAATAATATATAGCATTATAATATCCTCAAGAAGTTGACTGTTGGTGTGATGCAGTGATCAGATTTACTGCCTATATGAGCCTCTTCAGAAAAGGCTAGTGATTACGGGGTACCCACATGTTCTAAATGAAGGATCTGATATTAAAAATATGCAGTCTTAAGTATTAGAAAACCTGGAATAACCCATTTACTTTCCTTTTACTTTAAGGGGTGGCTCCTTTTATATGCGTGGCTATGAACCAATACTAGCCATTTTGCTATTCTCTTGTGCTTTGGCACTGCATTCCAGACAGGTGGACTTGAAGCTGCGTCTGGACTACCTCTGGGCTGTGCAGGTAAGTCATAGGACTTTTCTTTCTAGTATCTATGCACACAAAATTTGCAAATACTTTCAGAACAAATCAGGACTAAGACACTTTCAAAATTTTTCATGTCTGTTGGTGTTTACAGAGAAAAATTATCAGAACTTTCTTTCCATAGACTTAAAAAATTCATTTGCTCTGCAGAAGCGGTGTGTTTTGGGGTTTTTTTATTTGTGTTGTTCCGTAACAGTATATCATTGATGAAGTAATATATTTATATCTAAGGTGTGTTATGAATAGAGAGAATTTCAAACATGGGAAATTCTCTGTTAGCAATATAAACTTGAGATAAAGAAATTAAATCCATAGGGTTTTTTAATTTTATAATATAAAAAGTGGTGAAAGTAAGTTATGTTCAGGTAAACTGAAAAGAAGCCAATATCTGCTTTATGTGGATTCCAAGTGCATGGACTTTTTTTTGAAAAGATATTTCCTAACTGTCATAATCACAGCAAAACCTATAGAAATTATATTAGCCATAAGCAGGGGCATCAGGAAATGTCAACCTCCTGTCATGCCTCTTAACAGTCCTATTCCCACCTCCAAAGTGTTTCACACTAGCACCTGAGGGAAGGAGAAATTCGAAGAAGATGTAACTTTGTTTTGAGGGAATTTGGAAGTTGCCTTTATGATAAATCTTACACTCTTATGCTCCTGTAGTTCATGGAGGTCACATCCTGTTCTTATCTACACCCTGTTAACTATGTTGTTAAGAGAACTGTATAAATCATCACAGTGCTTGCTTTTACATGTAAAGATCAAGACTGGAACACATGGGTTAAACACATCCTGGGCTCTGCTGTGTTACCTATAATGAGGAAATCAGGAATGACCTAGCTCTATTATCTTTCACTATTAAAGATTTTCTACCTAACAGTTAAGCTCTGCTGGGATTTTTTGTTTGTCTTGATGTCCAAGACCATGTCCACCTCCTTTATGATTTAAGTTTATCTTGTTCTATAATTTCTGTGGACTCTATACTGTTTAACTGTGGCAACAACACATGATCACTTAATTTAATTTTTGAAACTCAGAGCAGCACATGACTAGCTGTATAGCGGATATCCTTATAGGTTGGCACATGGTGGAGGTAGGTGAGTGCCACGTGATCCATGAATATGAGACGTTCTGTGTGTTATTCCTAGCCATGAAATAGAGTAGCAAGCAGGAAGAGACTGTATTGCTATCCTTTGGCCTTTCAACAGGTCAGGAGTGAGTTCCAGCATCTTAAATGCTTTTCATCATTCCAGCTGCTCTGAATTGCATGGTGAATTGTGCATCCATAAGGAACATACTGCTTAAAGATTCTTAGTTTTAAGTTGGCTTTTAAATTAGCAATCAATTAGTTTTAAAAGTTCAAGTATAGGAAACTAATGGGATGATTGCCTGCTGAAAGACCAGAACTGAACAATAGTAAAGGAAAAAATACAACCTTTTTCTGTTTTCTTGAGGCCAGGTTTTACAGAAATACCTAGTCATCTACCACTACTTTTAAAACCATTGTGCACTTATTCCGAAGGACAATAAGAGGAGTTAAGATGTATAGATGCCTATCAAATTTAAGTAATGTCCAGCATCTTCAGGTACTATTTCAAAAAGGGCTTTTCATCTGAGAAGATCAAATGCCATTTTTAGATCTTTTCAATTGCAAATCAGGTACTTATGTGGTACCATCTCCTCTGTGAGATTTCCATGATAATAATCAGAAAGGAAAAAAAATCAGTGTAGGCAGGAAATTCAGAAATTAGGGATCAACGTAACTACTATTCATTGAAATCAGTATGCTGGGTAGATGCTTGGCTTCTTTGATGGTCTGGGCATATGCCCTTGTTCTTCTCAATTCCACATGGAAGATCTATTCCCTGTACAATAAATAGGAGTGGATAACATGTTGTAAGGAATGTTGTCCTGGTTTCCACTCTGTGTATTGGTTGTAAATGATATTGAATACAAGGGCTAATTAACATAACATGCAGAAGTACTGCCGTGATGGATGTTACAGAAGTGCTTACCTATTCAAAAGGATAAGTAAAAATAACATTGTTTTTGTACTTATTAGGCTCTTTGGCGTACTAAAAATCTGACTATCAAAAGCTTTGGGAAGACTGTTGGTTGGAAATATAGTTAGCAAACTCCATGCTACTAATTGTTTAACAATCTTAAAGAGGAGACAAAGGTAAAAACCACCTTCCTGAGTGAAAGCTTTCTCTAGCTGCTGGACATACAGTCCTGTATGTGCTTAAACGGCATTCTTAGTCATGTTTCTCCACAGCCACAGTACTACTTACCATTGAGCCATTTGGCTTAAATTGGTTGCATTCTTGGTAGCAGAAGTTTTAGAAAGACCATTGACTTAGTGCAAAGGGACTTTGGAGATTTTCTTCTGTTTTTGAGAGTGACTGTGCTGGTTCTTTGTGCAAACACTGAATTGCATGAGCCACTGCTAGAGCTGGAGACTCACATCTCCACTGCCGTGCGAAAGATGTGCCAACACAGTACAACATGTATTTTTAGGAAGCTTTGCAGTTGTTAGCTTACAACTGGGATAATTTTGGACTCAAGGGCTATTCTGGAAGCTGTAAGCATTTTGTTTGTGTACTTTTAGTCAGGCTCATTGTGGGGCTGATCCTGTAAAAATGTTCTCAGATGAATAAAAACATCTATGGCATAAGCTGCAATAAGAAGGCTTTCATAGATATTTTCATTTACTTCATCATGAATAACAGTCTAGTACTAACTAAATGATATTTTGAACACTTAAAGTATCTTGCAATTAATACCATTATTAATAAGAATATATAGATAGATGCTCAGTGGTCTATGCTAAGGTCTGACAGAAACCCATTTCCATAGATTTCATCTGCCACATCAGGAAGAAAATGTGTTTTGAGGAAAATCAGATTTCAAACAAGAAAAACTGATGTAGAAAAATGATACAATTTCAAGAAAAGTTTATCTGATTTGCATGCATCTAGGCTGTGTAACCTGAACAGAGATAATACAGTATGGTTTGTGTACATTGTGTGGAAAAAAATTTTTTTTCTGATTGATGATAAGTTGTTAAAACATTTTTATTTGTACTTACTATTCACACATGAATGGTGTTAAAGGTTCTTGTTGATTTTGTTTTGTTGATTTTTTTTTCTGTGCCAAATTTAACCTTTCTGAATATCACAGTATTTCCAAGAAAAAAAAAAACCAAGCAGTTTTTTTGGGTGGCATTTCTTAACAGGCAGGGGGAGGATAATTTTGTGTCCTACATTACATTGCTGAGAAACTCTATGTGCCTTATATGACAATAACTGTGAATAGCAAGTACAGGAGCATTTGACTTATTTGTGACTGATAATCAGTTTTACTTATGCAAATTATTCAACAAAACTGGGGAAAAAAATGAACAAATAAATACAAGCAATATATTTATGAAGAAGCTAAAACTGCCAAAAAACAAGAGTTGGTCACTCACCCAGGATTTGTCAGAGGAGGAAAATAAGAATAATACAATGATATGACTAATTGTTGTATTCTTTAGGGAATACTAGAAAATCATTCAACTATCTTTTCTAATCTGTGCTACTTGTAAGAAATAGGTATTTTACAGTCGGCAGGCAGGACTTGCCAGGTGTGCTTGCCCTTTCTTTTAAAAATCTGGTCCTATAGAAGCAGTGTGATGGGTTTCTTCCCTGTGATTTTAGTGCCACCTTCAGGGACAAAAATGATGTGTCTGCACCACCAGTGCCCAGCTTCTTATTAGCTGTATCTTGAAACAGTGAAATTTCATGTGATAACTCTTCAGTCAGCGACGTGGCTACAGCATTTTTGTGCTTATTGAACAGTCTCCTGATAGCTCAGGTGATAGAACAGCTCTGACCACTTCATGAACAGAGCATGTGTAACCAGTTACCAGCATTGTAAAACCTGTGGGATGCTGTGTAATTTTGTAAAACGCAATAGCTGTTAATTACATTGATGCCAAAAGCCATAGTACCAAAGAACATTTTAAATTTTGTCACCAGGTCTGAAACAAAAACAAAGCTTGCTTTTAAATATTGCCACTCTGCAAATACAGTTAAGTTCTGCAAAATGACCTAGCTGCCATGAATACCAAACAGGTATGAGCAAAAGCAGAATGTGAAAAATTATGCTGCTCATGCCTATGTATTTTCTTTCTTGCTATTTTCACAATAATCTGCTTGGTTTTTGAGCCAGCAGCTATTGCATAAATATCATGCTGGTAGCTTTCCTTAATTAACCAATAGGAATAGGGGCAAATAGATGAAGGTTTGGATGCTATTTAGCTGTCTGGATAATATTTCTACCAGGAATGTAAATACCTCTGATCCATGCTATTTTAATCTTATTTCTCCAGCCCCAAGTACTCCTTCTCCCTTCTCAGTGTCTGTTTTGCCTGGGAAAGGGTGATGCCTACACATCCTTTTATCTCAGCTGCTCAAAGAGTAGGCAATAGGATTTCATGAGTCACAAGGAGGAAAGACAGTTTTCATTGCATTCCCCTGAAGGGCAGAAAGCAGGAAGCTGAAAAAAGATCCAGAAATTATCAATAATCAATTTACTTCCCTCCCCATATAGCTGTGTGATGGGATAGTTTTAGTGTCCTCCCTGCTGAACATGACCAATCTTTTTTTACCTGACCTTCACTCCTTATCTGGCTTTGACACAAGATCTTTCCTCTTTCCCCAGGCAGCTCCTGAGGAATTCCATGTATGAGAGCTCTTAGGCAGCGCAGGGCAAGAGGATGGATACTCAAACTCTATGCAGTAGTAGCAGAGAAGGTACACTTCAGTTCATACTTCCAGCAGATCACTTTAGTAAAGGCAGGATGTTAGATATTTGGTATGTCTAGATGCTGTAAGTGCAGTCAATGCAGAGACTCTGTCAAGGGTACCAGCAACAATGTAACAGTATTAACCCAGTGCGTGGTCTAAGCTGATATACATGACTAAGTAGCTCAGAAGGAGTGCTATGCTCATTCCATGAAGATTCTGCTTCTAGGGCTGGGGCTAGGTCAGGCAGCGCTAACACAGCTTATTCTTCATGGCACTGCATTACCCCACACAGGCATTGCCTGCAAATGTCTCCCTGAACCACAAGGAGACAGTGCACTCTTCTCTCCCTGTTGTCTAGGAAGTGCCTTACCTGAAATAGACCAGGGCACAAAATGCTAAGAGCACTTAACCTACATTCCCCTTGATCTGCTGTTTGCATAATTTGTCTCTATTTAGGCTTTGCTACCATTACCCACCATCGTAATATTTGAGGGCCTTCCATGACCTTAGTGACTTTCATCTTATTTCTGGCAACTGAACCTCTCAGAGTCAAAATTGTAGTTAACAGTTTTGCATCTGAAGAGGGGAAGAGACACTTGCTAGGTGTGTTGGAAATGTAGCATTCTACTGTGTTTCTTAGCAATGGTGACATCTTTAATGCGTTTCCCTGCTCTTAGAGGATTTTGCCACCCCTTCAGTCATGACTTTGGTGGTTTGGTTTGAGCCATTAGCTCTTCATTCAAGAGCTGAGTTCTCAGCTTATTAGTCATGTCTGTGGTCCCATCATTGTGAAAATTGTCACATCCATACCTGCACACACAGAGTAGTGTCACTGGCATTTCTCTCCCAGTAGTTTCATGACTGTATTGAAGCAAGACAGAAAGAAGAAGAAAAGTTATCACCTGCCATAAAGTTCCATCAGAAGGAAACAACCAGAAAACAAACATTCCTTTCTCATTTATTTTATGTTGGTATATTAGAATTGTCCTTCATTTCTGTGTGTCAAAGGCTGGACGGAAGTCCAACAACATGACCAAGGCCACAAGGGTCTGCTTCAGTGCTGGCAGCTTTGTCCGTGTCCTGTGGCTTGCTCTGAAACCTTTGTTGTGAATCATACACAATGGTAGGAAACACTACATTTTGCTAAAGAACCTTCTCAATAATGCCATCCAAAATGAACATTTTGGTCCATAACTGGGAATCTGATCACATATTTCCAGATCAGAAATGAACAGCAGCACCCAGTGTTTAAGCAACATCGCTATCCATGCAATGCATCAAATTGATTACTCCACTTACCTACCACTGCTTGATTACTTTGACTTGTCCAGAAATCTCTATGCCCTGGACCAAAGGTGTATTGTTCTTTAGGCTGCTATTCTGCCCAATATTGTATTGGGAGTTTAACTGAGAACCTTAAACATTCCTAGGAAGAAAGTAACAAAAAAGTTCTAGTTCAGAAAATAGAGGAATGGATAAGCAAGCTCAAAATAGACTTTTTATTCAGAGCATGAATTCAGTTTGCAAATATCTTTGCCGTCATCAGACTAAGATTTCCCATATTCCAGTATGATGTAAAAATGGCATTGTAAGCTTGAGTTGGATTTTCATCTGGAAAAAGCTTTTTATTTTTACTATTAGAACATGTAAATTCCAACAGTGAGACTAAATGCAAGAGGCCATTACACATGTTTATAGACAACAATAAGTCAGAGAGAGAGTTATACCACCAAAATAGGGGAAGGATATTTTAAGAAAACAGCATATGAAATTTAAACAGCAAAAAAAGTGTCAGGGAAACATCTCACAAACAGGAAATACATACCTGCTTAGAATAAAAATTTCAGGTATATTTCTTGCAGAGCTTGACTGCTATTTAATGTTTACTGATATTTCACCTCCGAAATAAATTCTGATTTTCATTACAGAAACTAGAGGAAGAGCTGAGAATTTATTTCAAAAGTGAATGATTCCTGAAGAATGTATGTTTATAAAACCAATTCTCTTTCAGCATTCTTTCTACTTGTAAAAGAAATTTAGGAATACAGAAGTAAACTGCAAGGCAAAATGGACTGTGTTATTTGAATAGATAGGGTGTTTCCTAAGTTTTGTCATAGAAAGCAAAAAATCACTTCCTTAAAAAAAAAAAAATCACATGAAAAGAATATTGTAAGACTATACAAAGGCAAGAGGTGACTGGTTTTCTCCTACTTAGACAGGAATGGATAGTGACAAAAGTATGTGGACTTTGTAATAGATCAGGATAGCAAATTCTAGATACAAAAGGAACACCAGCAAAGGTTAGAGCAGATTCTTCAGTGGTTTACATGATTGTAGTTTCTCAACAATGCCTGAGAATTTGGCTTTCCATTCTTCTGCTGACTGTAACTAGATAAAATCATATCGGGATCACAGCAGAAGCTTTGTGTTACAGCTCTGTGAGAGCGATTGAAGAGCAAAGAATAAGCTGTGATTTCTATGAGATGAATGAGATGATACTGATCAAAAGTTTTCTAATTGAAAATTAGAATGTGGGGCCACAAGTCACTCTAACAAGAAGGTACAAATTCCAGAGAAGGAATTTTGCAGAAGCGTCTACTAAAGAGTAGGCTGGAATTTGCAAACCTAGGAGTCCCAAATGAGGTTTGGGACCTAGATAGTCAGTATTTGTATTTTATTTTTAGAATTGTTTCCTAATGTGTGACTCCCGCTAACTCCTGTGAGTGAAGTTGCTTGTAATAAGATACTTGTATCTTGGGTTAAGGACCTCAGACGTGTTAACCTCTTTCAGAATGCTGTCATTCACATAAATGATAGAATTTCTGTTGCTGTTGTGCACAGAAATATCTGTGTGCAGGAACTGTCTATGGTTTCATCACAAATACCAGAGTAATTAAAACCAGCTCTAGAAATTTTTATATTAAAATATTTTTTGTATTTGTTACAAGTCTTAAGGATGTTCAATTTTAAAACCTTTTTCTCTGTTGAAGTTACTGTCTTATAAGGTCTGTTTCCATTTGACTGCAAAATGAAGTAGGTTTGCTTTAAACACTGATGGTTATCCAGACTTATCTTTTTTGAAAGGTGGATCAAATACTGCTGTCACTGTCTCCACCCACCTGGGAAGTAACTGGCCTCCAAGACCAATGTGATTTAAGTGGCATCATTCTAGCTTTTTACTCTGCAAAAATATCAAGGACCTATTTAAAAGAACAGAAAACTACTGAAGACACCAATACACTTAGCTGATCAAGCCCTGAAAGTAGCCATCGGTCCAGAGACTTTAGCTTGAATTACTCAGAACTTAAAAACATTTTTCCCCAATGTTAAAGCATAAGAGAACTGTTCCCACTCTACTTTGCAGGCATTATTTTGCTCAGTTTAATTTTGAAGGATGAATTAATAGAAGCTATTTGATGGCTTCAGCTAATTTTTTGCTTTTTGGAAAGGTTTTACTTTTCCTCTATGCCCACAGGCAGAAGAAGAGAGAGATGATATGGAGAGAGTCAAGCTGGATAATAAAAGAATTCTCTTCAACCTGTTGCCAGCACATGTTGCACAGCACTTTCTTATGTCTAATCCAAGAAATATGGTAAACCAAAATAAAATTTAAATACATGGTGATGTTGTATGGATGTGACCCTGTGTGGCTTGGGTTACCTTTCCACCGTACATTTTCAAGAAAGGCTTGTACTTGTAAAATTGCATTCATGTTAAAAGGAATAGTTTTGTAAAAACTTGTGTTCAAGAATTAGATTGGGATTATTTCATTGGCTGTAGTATCCTCCTTCTCTGAAGAATTTTAATAAAAAGCAGGATAAGGGTATGTTGTGCCATTCAACATGAATGCAGCCAAGTGTCTGCATGCAAATCACTTCTTTTTTTTTTTTTTTCCCCCCAATCAATTTAAAATACTGGGGTTTGTCACAGTATTTTGTGAGCTAAGTTTGATTCTGAATGGTGAAGTGTATGAACTGCCAGACACTTCCATCTGAACCACTCTAGTTCTGGAAATACGCTGCCATTACCGAACTCATCCATTTAAAGTTAAACACAGAGAATTGTACACACTCAAGGAAGACACAGTAGCTTTTAACATCAAAGACCACATTGATTAAATAAAGTGGTTCAGGAAGCCCTTACCAATACCTCCAGCACTGGAGTAGCTGTAATGGCCATGATGCTGCTCTTGAGAGTTTGGATCAATGTATTTGGACCGCAGAAGAGTGGTTTTATTTTCTGTAAGCTCTCCAAATTCTTAAGCATCAACTTTACTGTACAGAACAGCATTATATTGTTAATGTTGAACACAGGACTCTGCAACTCAGGGAAAGACATGAAGGAGCAAGGCTGGTTTTGTGCTGCAGGGTAAAATTGTTCTGTCTCCTATTTTAGTTATAAAACAAAATTGAGAAAATGCATTTATATTTCTCATATAATAAAAGTTCTACAACTGTTAAGTCTTTCTCCAAGTTTTACTCACTACTTTCATGTCTAAACAGAGAAAAACACTAAGTTGTTCTAAATGTTTTAGCTGTTAATTTAGGTGTTAATTTTCTTTTGAGTTTTTGAGTGGAGAGATCTTTCAATATGTTTTAATAAGGTTGGCTTTCTCTCTGCTAAAAATGATGGCTTTTGTCCTAGCTATTGTTTAGCAGTAGAATAGATATCATAATAATGATGCCTGGTTTAGACTAATCTTTTAAAATAAAAATTATATCTGCTCATGAACTGCAGGACCTTTATTACCAGTCATATTCACAAGTGGGAGTGATGTTTGCTTCCATCCCAAATTTCAATGATTTCTACATCGAATTGGATGGCAATAATATGGGAGTGGAATGTTTACGCCTATTAAATGAAATTATTGCTGATTTTGATGAGGTAAGGTCTAAACAATTTGTCTTTTGACCATATCAGTTCTACCAAATTACTATCAACAGAGATTATCTGTCGTTGTGTATTTTGAACTGCCTAATAAAACAGTACTGTAAACTTCCTATTTAACTATAATTGCTATCCACTGAGCTTCTCCAAAGTGCCCAGTTTATACTTTCAGGCACATGAGTCTGACCTCAAATACCTCTAATATAGGAAGGCTATTAAAAAGCAAGTTAATGGTAATTTTTTCAATGACCTCAAAGCGGGCAAGCCTCAACTTGCCAAAAATAATATGGTGTAATCAACTTGCACGTATTATCTGAAAATTATGGTTGCTTGTCTAAAATATTATGTAATATTTAACAGTTTTATGTTTTAAACAAAGCTTATGGACAAAGAATATTATAAGGACATAGAAAAGATCAAGACAATTGGAAGTACATATATGGCAGCTGTGGGACTCGTGCTTACTTCAGGAACTAAGGTAAGAAGATTTTACATGATGGTCATTTGTGGAGGAACCATTCTTCAATTTCCAGAAGAACATCAGAAACATAACTCTCTGTGATTATAGATAAATTGTATTAATTCTTTACAACACATATGTCTGAAATTCAAAGAAAACTGTAGCCTGAAAAGAAAAATTGCCATCCTAGCAGTTGTTCATGCGCCTTCATATGGGATTTCATTGTCTGCAACTCTTGATTCTCTGCAAATTGGCATATGAAGTTCCTAAGTCAGAGTGGTAGTGTTTTAAACCCGGTATCTTAGATAACCTTCTAAGATGCAAGGAAGGGGAGATTCTAGGTGTAAAGAATTGCTGCAAAACTGACACATGAATATTTTTTTTTTTTTTTTTTTTTTATATATTGAAATCTGGGTGTAACCTACAATTAAAATAAACAGCCTCTCCCAGCTCCCATCATGGACTGGAACTTAGTGCTAAGTACATTGCTACACTTTACCCTGGTCCCTCCAAATCAGCTCTTCTTTGTCTCTACTGCCAGCATTCTTTTTACCTCTTTAATTACTCAGCAATGAAAAGTCCAAGTTATTTCAGACCCACTAGTTCTGGGGCACAGTTCTTCTGTATCCTTATTGCTACTCCTAAGTGTGTTTCTCATCTTAAGTTTGTGTCTTGGGACAGAGATTTCCTAGATTTCCAGCATCTGGAAAAGCAGAAAACCCTGTGGATCATATACTAAATATATATATAATATATATATTATATACTAAATATATATATATCATATACTAATATATTATTATGCACAATAATAATAATTATTATTATAATTTATGAAAATTATTAAAAGTATTAATATGCAGAATAGAATGAAAATGAAAGCAATCCACACACCTAGTCTGCCCAGAATTTCCAGGCACCTCTACCCTGGTCTGATATGCACGTACATATGTGGTAGAGGTACACTCATGCATATGGTTAGTATTGCAAAAAAACATCAAATTAGAGGGCAAAAGCGAAAAGGGCTAGAAGATGGCCTGTGAACTTTCTAGCAACAATTATCCTTGTTAAGTAAATAAAAAACAAGGCCACATTGAAAGCAACTGTTAGAATCATGTTGGAATATATCACATGCAACTAATTTTCTGGTCTGCAGGGTATTTACAACTGATGTTTTCCTTTGTATCATTCCTAGAAATCTACACATTAGAGAAAAGTATTTTTAAAACTGTATTTATACTGAAATGTTTGACTCCTGGGTCCTGAGACAGGAAAAAAAATTGATCCTTTGAATTTTGTTCAGTGTGATCTCAGGCAAACAGGCAACAGCATACTTGTGTGTCTGCTATAAATGCTCTTTGAACTATAATCCTGAAAACAAGTGTGTTATTGGGTAACTTTGGCAGCATATGTTCCAAAACCTAAACATGTTTATCTCTTGTATTTTATAGTTGCTAACTGAAGGGTCAGCTGAGTTAGCCCAGTACTGAAGATACCGCTCTGAGCTTATCATAGTAATGCATTTTAAATCACTGCAGAAGGTCTTGTACAGCACTCTGCCTTTCTCTGAAATCTTGGGGCAAATTTTGATCTTTTCTGTACAGGCAGAATTTATTTAACACTCCGCATTCTTGAAATCCTAAAGATCTTATATGAAAGAGCCAATTTTGTTTAACTTGGGGATTCAGCTCTTCTGTGTTCCTGTCTCACTGCTCGTGTGATGCAAATGAGTAGAAATTCACATCTTCTTGGCAGTTTCCCATCAGGTCTTCAGCATGCACCTACGCATTAAAAGTCCAATGATCCTGAGTAGCCTGTCATGCACAGACATTGACTGCCAGCCATCACACAGTCCCTTGACTGCCCTATGGAGTCATATGTGTCCATGGGGAGCCATAGGAGACTCAAGTGCTTCTGGTCTCCCCTCTGCTGGGGGTTTCCCAACTTCATCAGAAAATCTGGCACAGCCTCTGATTGTGAGCCACAAATTTCATACTAGGATTTGGACATGATCATGGAGTTTACTGTGCTCTTAATTGAGGATATTTACACACATAAGAACCCAGTACCCTGATGAATTTAAATATTTAAATCTGATATTTTACAGGACTGTTATTTCTGCAGCTTGACTTCAGCAGGTGACTATAGTAAATACATATTGCCTCTGTCAGAGTGGTTTTGCTGTGATGGTCTGGACGGTCTTTCCAGTAACTCTGATGTTTAAATAAATAATTGCTTGCTAGTTATACCATTAGGGCAGCACACAAACCAAGCTCTTTGTAGATCTTTTGCACAATATAAGTTCATTGTATGTGTGGAGTCCTTTGAAACAATGTCTGTGATTTCAGCAGGGTCCTAACTTTGCGGTGTTCTTCAGTGCAGGTTCAAAAGACTTTGCCAGTAATCCTTTTGAGAGGCATCTGTCACCTGCAGCTCATCCAGTATTTGTCACCAGTCCTCTCTCCTGCAATTCTGAGGGGCATTGCAGGAAATCAAAGCATTCATTGGGCAGCAAAGAAATGGAGGGATAAGGAATATAAAGAAGATTAGAGAATTGAATAAAACTGTACACTCCTCCCTCCCTCCTCCAGACATTCAATATTCTTCTCCTTCTATGTTGGAAGTGTAGTCATCAGCTCTTTAAGCTTAATTCTTGTTCTTCCTTTGTCTTGATGAAGCTAGACAAGAGTAGAGCTAGTTGACATTGCAAGAAGCAGAATGCCGGACACCCAGGCAGGTAAATAAAAATATCCATTCTAAAAATTGGAACTGGCCCAAGGATGGCTTTCATCATTTTTTGTTAGCACTTTGCTCCACTTTTTGTAAATTTCCCAGCCACATGAAGGAATCCTTTCAAACTGAGCTGAATAAAGCAAATAGCAACCTGTTTCTCAGGTTTCTCAGCCACTGTCAAGTACTCCATTTATAAAATCTCACTATCATGACAAAAACCTAGTAAGCTCTCATCTCATGCCAGCTGCCACAGCCCTGTTGTGCAACACCTTACTGAAGCTAGACTGCCACTGACCCTGCATTTCTTTCACCATATCCTACCTTTCGCCCACTTTCACTTTGCAAATCTGTTCAAGAATTCATATTTATTATTCAAATAAGAGCACAACATAAAAGCAACCATACTGAGTCAGGTCAAAGGTCTATTCTAGTGACCTGTCTTTAACTAGCCAACGGTATAACCTGGGGGAAGGGCATGAGTTACAAGATGAACATGCAAACCTCCCTTTTACACTTTGTAGTGGTATGCTGCTTAAGAAATTCTAGAGCTATAGATAATATCTTTTTACTGCTTTGTAGCAAATATTTCTTTCATGAGTTTGAGTAATTACGTTTGAATCTAGCTAACTTTTGGAATCCACAATATAGTCTGAAAATGAGTTCCACACACTAGAGTAGTAAAAATTATTTTCTTATGTTTTGGGGGTTTTTTACAAGTTGATACTTCAGCATTGATCCCTTCTGGTTCTTTTGCTTTAGTTCACTTAGATATGTTTTATAACAACATACTTCAGCTTGCCTGGAAAGGAGACAGGGGTGTTCTGCATCTCATAGGATTAAACCTAACAGGAATTGTGTCAATGGGAACAGAATGCACCCCATGGAGCTGGGAGCTAGCAAAAGCCCCAAAGGGAGAAGAGGGCAGAAACTATAGTTATTAATAATCATCAGGCAAAACAGTTTTGTAAGAAAGCAGGTTATATTCCCTGCCGTGCTCACAACAAACATCTGCAGCTCTCTAGCAACAGAACCACTTTACCACGGGAACTTTGCTTTACATTCTTCCCAGAAATCAAAAAGAGAGAGAGAGAAGAAAAAAAAAATCATCAGTACTTGAGAAAAGAATGCATGTGCAATAGCCACCATCAAAAGTTTCTTTTCACAAACAGCAAAATGGGTTAGATTCTTTTCCTAAGCCATCTAGTCTGAGCTTTTCATTGTTTTTCACTTCGCTATTTCACCTGCTTCTCAGTATCATACAAATCTAATGTGCAATACTATTTTGTCTCTAGGCAAAAAAATCAATTTATTCCCATCTGAGTACACTGGCAGATTTTGCAATAGAGATGTTTGACGTTCTTGATGAAATCAACTATCAGTCTTACAATGACTTTGTCCTACGAGTTGGTAAGTCACGTTTCTACAATTATCACACAAGCAGAATATTGTTGGCTTTCCCTGTGCTGTATGCAAAGGATTACCTGTCCTGCATTCATGACTAGAACTGAAAAGCCTCCTTTAGTGGGAGAGTCACGTACATGTGGAAAGTGAGCAGGCTGGATGGTGACCATGTCCAATTCCAGTGTGCTTACTTAATCTAGGCACCACTAAAAGAAAACTGCACCAATAATTGTATACGACATTATTAGTGTACCCAGTCTTGTGGCTTACACTGCTCTGCATAGCTAAACTGCTGAAAACTGGGTCTGTCTGTACTTAACTATTAAGCTAAGTTTCATCTGCAAAATCTTTGTTGGAATTAAAAGTGTGACGGGAGCTTTCTGTCTACAGATGCCAAATCATCTCACCAAGTCCTGTTTTCTCCAATAAATTAAATCCTCTGGTCTTCACAACAGAAACCTTCCCATACAATCCTTTATATGTTTTTACATTTCTTACCTCTCAGAGTTCTTTCTCCTAGTCATCTTAGAGAGCAAGTTCCCCTCTTCCCTATATCCCAGTCCTCTCCAATGGTACTCCACCGCTGTTCTCATTTCATTGCATGTTCTAACACAGATAGTTTTCTCCAGCTTCTTTTCTCTGTATTTTCATGGCTGAACTGTGAGAATGGGCTGGACAAGGGGAAAAGTAAAGTTCCTAGCAGCAGAAAAATGAGAAAGATCAAAGACATCAAGGGTAGCAATAGGAGAGCTATACATCTTTGCCCTCCTGTACATCCTAATAATTATACAACCCAAATTCTCTTTGAACTCTGTTTATAACTAGTCTTTCCAGGTTCAAAAAGGGGCAGAAGACAAATGTTTAACCCCTATTCTTCTGCATAACTTGCCTGGGAAAACTCTTGCACAGAACCTTATGCAGGTTTTAGCATCTGCAGCTCTTCAGGGCACTCAGAAGAAGGAGCATCCTCTTTTATTTAGTTTTCTTTTTCTTTTCCTTTTTTTTT
>VXBL01006011.1:24398-92565 GCA_013400195.1 Aramus guarauna | reverse complement strand
CCCCCCTTTCTTATTTATTTATTTATTTCTCTATTTACTTTCAGAGAGGTTGTGGAGGCCCCATCCCTGGAAGTGTTCAAGGCCAGGTTGGATGGGGCTTTGGGCAACCTGGTCTAGTGGAGGGTCTCCTTGTTGATGGCAGGGGGGTTGGAACTAGATGATCTTTGAGGTCCCCTCCAACTCAAACCATTCTATGATTCTATGATTGATTCTATTTTTATCTTCCAAACATGGTGTCAAAATCAGTCGGAAATGTAGAATCGAGTCCTGTGGTTTTCCCAAAAAGATGCTTGAGCCATTTTCATACACTCTTGTATTCTTTCAGTATCTCCGTGATCTGAGTTGTCTAGTACTGACGACCAATGTGACACACTTCCTTTACCCCATTCCTCGTGTCTTCCAGGCTACTGTTTCTATTCCAATTGGAAAACCTCCATTAAAAAGCTTCATATGAGCAACCACAATACAAACAATTAAAGAGCTTTAACTGTTTGTCCTGAATTGTTCTACAGTTAAACTGTGCACTACCACTGTTTTAGGTCTTCTCTTAAACAAAAAAAGAAAATCCACAGATGAGCCAAATATTTATGTTGTGTACATTATTGCATTTCCAATAAGATATCTCTGTGTATGTCTTTATTTTATTTCTAAACCTCTTACAAATGCAGAAGTCCAACTGGCATTAATTTAATATATATTATGTCCTATGACCAGAAAAATTTGAAGGCACTTGTGTTAAATCTATTTTGCAAGATTCATGTTTTCCTTGGACAATATGCTGTAGTGTTTGAAACCAAACTCATTGTTTTGATTTTAGGTATTAATGTCGGGCCGGTAGTAGCTGGAGTCATTGGAGCCAGAAGACCACAGTATGATATCTGGGGGAACACTGTAAATGTTGCCAGCCGGATGGATAGTACTGGAGTTCAGGGGAAAATTCAGGTGAGAGCATTCAGTTTTGCAAACTTTACATACCTCCTATTTTATATGTGGTTACATTTTCAAGACCACTTAGAAAACACAGCCTCACTTGATCTTGTGGTTCTTATGAAAAGGGCAACATTCTCCAGATGATTCAAGCATCAGAGGTATATGCTTATATGTGCTTCATTACTTGGAGGTAACAAAATCCTCAAGTAAATCACTTCCCATGAGAAGAGTTCTCTGCTGCATTGCAGACAGTTGGAGGCAAGCCTGGGAATACTGACACTGCATGGGCCAGTCCTGCTGTAGGAATTTTGCCTGAATAAGGACCTCAAGGAAAGGATCTGTGTCCATTTACATCATGCTGCATTTTATGTAGCTTTAAAAATTCCTTGGATACTTTGGATCAGAGGCTACGCAGAGAGAGAACCTTGTTGTTCTACTAGAGCTTGGCTAGAAGGTATGCTGCACCTCTCAAAATCTCAATGCAGTCCTTCATCCAAAATACCTGTCTAGTCTCCAGGGATCAAAAGTTCTTCTGGAGTAAATTAACGTCACTGGAACTGATTCAGCTTACAACAGTGGACAATTTGGTTACACATTTCTGTTGGATGACAATCTGGCTGTGTATTTATTCAGCTCAAGACCAGAAGTTCTGCTTCTCAGATTCCAGTATAGTCAGTGATTTTTAATTCCTTAAGAAAATTTTAAGTGAGCCCAAGAGCAGCAGTAAGTGCTAATTCATTCTGCTTACACATATTTCATGACAGAGAAGTAAAATGGGGAGGAGTGAGCAGTTCTAGGATTAACCTTATATGAACAGGAAAAACTAACATTTCTTTTTTTTTCTGTCTTCAGGTGACAGAAGAAGTTCAACGGATATTGAAAAGGTGCAGTTATGAGTTCGTGTGCAGAGGTAAAGTCAGTGTAAAGGGAAAAGGCGAAATGTTGACCTATTTCCTGGAAGGAAAGGCCGATGGAAATAATTCACAAACACGGTCTTTAAACTTAGAGCGGAAAATGTACCCTTACGGGAGAGCAAACATTCAAACAAAACTGGGCACCAGCTGTCCGTCGGTGTCCTCAGTTGCTAGCTTTACTGTAAAAGCTGGGCTTGGAGCAGGTCAAACGTCTGCCACTCACACAAATCAAACACTGCATTATCTTCCTTCTGTGCCAGCTGTGAAGGAGGCATAGAGCAAAGGAGATTTGGTTGTGCCATTTGCAGTGAACTTGGAGAGTGATGGTTGCCTGAATTTTTACCAAGAGATCAGAGGTCATAGATCATGGCATTAACCAAGGACCACTACAACCCAACCAAAGAGAACTTGGGGACTGTGTAACGAACTCTTGGGATGGAACATATAAGGGCTAGCAATTCTGTTAGGAAAAGTCAAAACCTGATTTTCTGGAAATAAGGGATATTTTCTTGGCATTTTTAAAGGATAAATGAAAAAAAAAAAGAGAGAAACATGCAAACAATTATGTGTGTGTGTGTATATATGTTTTAATCTATATATGCACATATACAAACAGTCCTGTGTAGACTTAATAAGATTTATAGAGATAAACATAAAACTATGTATTTATTTACACATCCACCTGCAATGACAGCAAAGAGATTTCTCTTTCTGTCATAGCCAGCATTGTTGGGTCTGGGATTAGCAAAGCTGCATTTAACTGTGGAGTGTGGGGCAGCTGATGACTCTCCAGGGCTACAGCAAGAGTTAGAGAAACTGTGCTCTCAGTGCATGAGTTAAAGCAATGAGAACAGTGTTCATTGTGCTTTCAATGGCAGATTGATGAAGACTGGATTCAGCTAATTGCTAAATCCTATGTATTTTTTAAAATCCTCCTTGCATGCTCCAAAAACTTAAAAAAAAATTCCAATTCAAATTGTAACACTAACATCTATGAAATAGATAAACCACAGGTTTGGCAAAAGAACTTTATATATTCTTTCCATTTTAATTTTTTTTTAAAAGGGTGGTAGTTCAGAAGTTGCTGCCTCTTCACTAGTCATTTGACTCTGTGCAAGACAGAGGAGGCACCCGGCAAGCACAGCAATATGCTTATGCAATATAGAAACATTCCTTTGTGTACAGTGCTGAATTTATTGAAAAGCAGAAGAATAGTATTATTTCAGGCTTTTACAAACAGCACAGTCCTGTGGCTCAGTTCCAGGATTTAGCTTTACCTTTCTAAACAATTCAAAGAATAGTCTTGTACTGGTGACAAACATGCTGTTGCTAGCTTTGTGACATTTGTATGTTTGCCAACATAGTCTTAAGTCTTAATTGATTTTTAAATTGATGCTACAGTTTTATTATATCTTGATTCTACCCAGGCTCATTCTTCAAAGCTGTACAATTATAGAAAGCTATAATTCTGAGAAACAAGCACAGCCAAACTTTGCCCAAATGAGGAGCACACTCGTAAACGTGCCAGGAGAGTGAGGCCTGCTCTTAATCTGCATAAAAGGGAACATGTTTTGAGTGCTTTTTCCTTTAATGCAGCCCACATCCTATTGTTCATGGTTTCATCCTGAAACAGTGATTGGGATGTGAAATGTGGAGTACAGCTCCATACTTGAGGTGGGGGCAGTTGGAGGTCATCCTGCTGAGTGATACGTGCTCCATGGATAGCTGCTATACTGTCCTGATGGGGATGCACAAGCCAGCCAGCCTCATTGCTTTCCAAAAGAGAAGCAAAACTTTACGTTGTCTAAAACCATGCAAAACTTCCTTTTGACTAAAAAAAATAACACACCTCCCCCCTCAAAACCCCAAACCCAAAAAACCCACCCAAGACTGCAGAAGTTGTCCAGACTGTATTGTAGAAAACTTGCATGGCATATTTCCCTTTGGTGGGCCTATTTTCTTACTGATTTCAGTGGAAAGAAGATTCTGAGTGATTCTCCTGCAATCAGCATTTGCTTCGGAGCAGTCACTGTTTGTGTTAGAAGTATATGAACAAATACTTTGTCAACAAATGCAAAGGGTTAAGTAAATGTTGCAGGAGTTTCCATTCTCCATGTAGCCATATCAGGCCAATGTGGAATTCCTGTGGTTTTCAGCAAGGTTTTTAATTAATTTTTATATACACCTTCAGCTAGGTGCTTCATTACAATGTTAGCAAAATTAGTGTTGTGATTAAAGTGACTAAAAAACTGAGAATTGCTTCCTAACTGTACTAGGTGTATACACCCTGTCTGATCTGTGGAAAGTCACTGCATTTCTTTATCTCCCTAACAGCTATCCAGTTCACAGATATTCTTCTAGAGTAATTTAATTCTGGTTTCAAGGCATTCAAAGCCATTTAAAGAAATACCTGCAGAGAATATAGATTTAAAAGAACAAATGTTTACATACTTAAACTGAATAAGTGGTATCCATGTAAAGCACACTGCATATTTATGTTTTCTAACAGATTTGTAAGAACTAAATCATCATAGAGATAATTTAAATATTTAACCAAAATGGAAAGCATTATGTGCAATAGCATTAATCACTCAGTTCCACTCACAAAGAGCCCACGTTACACAATTTTTGAATCAGGGAATCTGGTATAATTTCACCGATAATAATAAAACATTATTTTTACATGTGCTGTTATTAAAAGCATGTTCAGATCCTGGCAGTCGATGTGGTAGTATGTGAACACATAGACCAAATACAGCCGTTGACCCACCCCAAAAGTTTACAAAGAAATTATTTCTTTGTTACTTCTTTAATAGATCCAGGATAGAGGCATATTGCCATTGTTTCTTTTATCACTCTGTGAGCAGAAATGAATCGTCCCCTACACTAGTATTTTCAGGACTGTTGTCATCCCCAGACTCATTCCCAGACTAGTCCTGGAGTAATGTCAGTGGAAGATCATGTAGCAAGGTAAATTTGGGTTATTCATTTCAATATTTTAAAAGATTAGCAGGTGCTAGTAGAATTACTCCAAAGTTTTTCTAAGCCTGATCCTCCTCTCCAACAGTCAAATGAGACACGTGACTTTTGTAAGAATGTTTTCCATGTTGAACGGAAAGGACCAGACAGACATGGTCTGTCATCAGCCTCTCGGTCAGCCCTTTTGCAGGAGATCTGTGCCTCCAGAGCAGGTTGAGTGGACCAGGATGGCTTCTTGGTGCTGCAGCCAGTCCAACGTGCATGCGCTCGCTCCCAGCATCAATGATGGTGTGTTTGGAGTCAGTTTCCAGACTCTGTTTGAGTCCTACTGTTAACATTTTTTGTATTTTTATTGTTCTTGTTGCTGGTTTTACTAAGGGGAAACTATATTTTTCTTTGTAATCCTAGACTGAGCAGTACCGAATCATGAAGAAAGTTCAGCCAACGCACAAATTAGTAAAAAGTCATGTGAAAATGATAGGCAATATTCAGCAGCCATTCCAACAGGGAAAGCTAAATGCCTTTGAAATGCCTGTTGAATGAAGCTGTGCTCTTGCCTCTATGCTTTCCCTCCCTATTTGTGTAATTTTGCCCCATTTTCCTTTTCTGTGTACATTTGTTTTATTTCAGCTCTCATGTGATAGCTTTAAATGACAGATTTAATCTCTCTCTTCTGTGTGCTTTGATACGTTCAGTAAGTTTTATGCATGGAAAGAGTTAGTAGTAATATTTCCGATAACCCCACAAATGCACATTTTCTACCAAGTTAGAGAAGCTCATTATCAAATTTTTATTGGCAATTAGCTGAAGATAATACGCGGCCCACTCCAATATCCCTGAAAATCATCAGCAGGATTTCCTTGGATTTCTGTGAGATTTGGGTTGTGTCCACCTTAGTGTATGCAGTTATATTTCCTATCTTGCATTTATTAATTTTCTGGTCAAGCTCTAACTTTTGCCTGGGTGACCTTCCTGTAGCCCTAATAAGGAGTCATTTCTGCCCCACAGTATCCAAAAGTTCCTCACATTGTTGCGTTGAGGGCAGAATAGCCTCCTGCACTTCTGTTCACTGTTTTGTGCAGCTGTTAGCTTAAAACAATTAACAGATACGAGCCCTACAACATAGTGATGCCATTTTGGCACGTCAATGTCTGTCAGTAGCAAGCACAATATATCACATGAGTTTGCACGTTTTCTCTTTCAGATAATAGTAATAATTGAAGTGTTTCATTCTTTATATAAGGAGATATGTATCAGTGATCTTCAAACTTCACTGTCTTGGGAGCTAATTTCAAAGTGTTCCTATGCTACCTTTATCTTTAAATGATTTTTTAATTATTATTCTCTGCTGAGATTACAAACTGGCATTCAGCTGAATTCCTGGCTAGACATTTTCAAACATTTTCCATTGACTAGAGAGCTATTTTATCCAGCCTGTAAAACGTGTTGGTTTTTGTAGCTGCTTCCCACTGTGGCAAGTCACACTCCCCTGTCTTCACTAAAACAGATGCAAATTCTCCCTTGCTTTCTCTAGGTAAGACTGAGAGCAGAAAGCTTCAGCTCATTAGGGCCAAATCTGCATCCCTTATGTACCCACAAGGCCTGCAGAAATCACCAGGACTTTAGCATGCTTATGAAGGTCAGGAGTTGAACTTCTGTAGGACAAGTTCTGCTTTGGGTTACAGCAATGTCTTGTGTTGGTACTGAACTGAATATTTTACAACACTGTGACCGAGAACTAGGTCATGCGCCTAAATCTCTTTCACACTTTTGCCTGTGATTTACCTGTAAGGCAAAAGAAAGTACTTGGGAGTCACTGTTCGAAGGGAAACAGTATATGACCTGTGCCATTTCAGTGCTTTGAGGAGTCTGAACACATTAGTAAGTAGCATGACTCATTTTCATGTGTTGAATTCCTGCTTGTAGCAGAAACAAAGTGTTTCTTTACATCAGCAAGTCTAGATTCTGTACATGTTCTGCCCAGGCAGGAGGACTATTTAGCCATAATGTTCTTTCAAGTTAGAGTTTTGTATTACAGTGAAAACCAACATTTTTTAATTTGTGATAAACCTGTATTATAATGCCTTATTTATTTTTAATCTTGTACAGTGTTACAAAACGACAGAAAACATTGGCCTTTCATGTATTATTCACTTTAAAAGATGTATTGTATTATGAAATTTTGTAAATAGTTTTAGCTCGGACAAGTAACTGCATGTACACTTGTATAAAAAGAGGCAAAAGGCACACTTTTAAAAAATGTTAATGATTTTTGTAAAAGACATTTTACATGTGCATGGAGATTATAAATCTTTTAGAAATGGACATCCTTTTGCTTTTCCTTGCAATCTACTGCATGCCACTCATGCCTGACCAGTAAAACAAAACAAAACAGTAAGTTTTCCTAAATGTTTTTGACATATCACTTCTGGCGCAGAGTTAAATCCACTAGTTGCATGTGCGTTCAGCAAAGCAAAATCAAGATGCAAACAGCAAATAAAGAAGAAAACTAATTTAATGATTGTGATCTGCCAACCTCAGTGTTCCAAGATCCATAATGCAGTATATGAAAAGTGTTATCAACATCTATGCTGTCTTCATAAGGTACCTTCTGGTCATTAGAAGCAATAAACTCTACTTACTGTAATATAAAAAGCAAGCAGATATTCTAGTTCATAATGGTGTAATATCTGACATTCAGTGGGTATTCTCTGATACTGCATTTGATGTAGTATTTTCATCAAGAAGGACCAAGTGTCAAATCCATCATTGCTGTATGCAGGTGCAACACTATGGAAGGTAAAGGAGGTGAATTTGGCCCATTGATGTTACCCAGAGTATATTTCTAATGTGATAATAAGTTATTGTATGTGAATAATGCAAATAGATTGTTTTCCTAGACACATACATATGCATATATATGTATGTATATATGGATAAATTAATTTTGTTGCCTTATTTTCATTAGCTTTTTTAACTTGTTTTCCAAGTAACTTCCATTGATAAGCAGAAAGTATTTAACAGAACTATTAGAAGGTTCACTGGGTTCTCTGGCTTTGAGCCATCTGGGTTCTGTGCTGATGCTATTCCTGCTCACACTAAAGCCATGCTTACAGGGATGCCTCCCTTAGACATCACAGCCTAACCCACAGCTGGAGGCCCATGTCAGTTAGTTACATAGGAATAAGAAATCAATATCCAATCCTCTAGCTGATTTTTCCCTTATTGCTGCTGAACAAAACTTTAAATTCTGGAGGTATTTTGCATACTTTAAAGGTGTCATACCTGTGTCACTACAGCTCAGGACTACTTCTCAAATTACTTATGTAATTGCTGTATGATAAATGAGGAGTATTTCAAGAGCATAACACTGAGGTTGGTGGCAAAGGAAAAAGATTGTGGACTGTGAAAACTTTCTACTATGGATTAATAAGGACTTCTTGTATTTTACAGATTTGAGCTAGTTTTATAATAGGACTTAGAAATCCGTTAATTTGTTTCTTTAATCAGGTGACTGTGAGGTTAACTAGGCAGTACAGCTTCTGCAAGTACTTTTGTCATCATAAGTTAAGATGTAGATTCATACAACGTATCCCAGTTGCCTGCATACAAGAACCACTACCTTGTACTGATAATTGGCCTCATACAGCAGTTAAGGATTTCTAACAGTCTTAAACTAACTCATCGCAAATTCAGTGGGTTTTACATCTCAGTGTGGCATAATTGTTGTGATTAATGACAATCTGGACTCTGCTTCGCCACCTCAACCCTGTTTATGATTGGCTTTTTCCAGAACTCTGTATAGGCTTTTTTTAGCTCTTCGTTCCTCTTAATCCCATCTCTCACTGAGTTTTCAGGCCAAATCTAAGTAATTAATAAATATGTAAATGTAAATAAATGGAAAAAAATACACATAAGGGGGGCTGCCTGTTGCTTTTTAATTACTCTTCAAAATGTCATACTGCTTGGGTGGCCTGGTGTGACTTATAATCTGATCAGTACAAAGACAAAAACAGGAAAAGAAGAAAAAAAAACAAAACAAAACACAAAGTTAGCAGGAGTACCAAGTAACACAAAGAATAGAAGCCTGTGAGTTAACAGCTGCTGAAAGGAAAAGGTGAAAAGCCAGTACTCCTTTTGAAGTCAGAGATAAAGCTCTCAGTGACAGGGGACAGATCTTGAGTATCTAAGCTGGCAGAGCTCAACCAGATTCCTAGTGCAACAAAAATAAAACTGCACAGCCAGATGCATTTCTGAGTTTTTGTGTCTGTTCACAATCACAAGAGTGTTCAAGATCTCTTGGTGAACTACTTTCAGAATTTCAGAATGAATTATTAGAAATGGTTGGGGGTTGTCACCTTTAATGCCTATTTTCTGATCATGAGGAAGCACCTTGAAATTTGAATTAGCATTGGTTAAGGTAAATAGCCTGGGTGCTGAAAGGACTTGGTCTTGCTTGTGCCTTACTGCATGCTGGAGGATCTGCTTCTTTATATTAGGATCCCCGTTTTATGCCTTCTGTGGTATCAGAGATGTCACACCTGCATAAAACTGAAGGAACAAACAGTGCTGCATCACTGTGAAGCTTTTTTACTACTTCTTTTTCCTACTTTGGTTTACTACCAGCACAGCTATGGGAGTGCAAGGAGTGCTCCAAGTGTTTATGGAGGGAGGCCATACACAGGTATATGTGGGTCCAAGCTAAATAAGAACAGATTTCCTAGAAAGCTCAGCACACACAATGAGCTGAATTTGCAGAAAATCTGTCCAGATAGTTTGGAGCTCCTTTGAAAAAGCTGGCTGTACTCCTCTTCAGAACAGGCTTACACAACACGTTGATTAAAAACATCCGGAACACTTACCTACAGCTTGTAACCACACTGCCACGTTTGCTAGACATAGGTTAGACTGCTGGTGGTAAAACAGCTAACAGTTCTCGTTGTGGGCAAGGCTAAGGTGTGCTTTAATTACTGCGGTTCTGCACACTATTGTGTCTTACTTTTAAGTGCCTGACCTGCTGCTTTGATCCTAGGCCTGTCAATGGTGGCATCAGTTTATGAAAAATTTGAACTGACACATTGAAGTTATTTAGGTGATTTTTCATGTCTTTTACTCCTTAGCATGCATGGGTACAAAGGTTGTCTGTTTTTATATTTCAAATGCCATTTGATCGATATATAAAGAATTTTCAATGAAATGTAGAAGTAAATGTCTTGTGCCATCACAAAATAGCTTCATGATAATTACATTTTTAAATTGTTGCAGTAGAAATCCTTCTTCACTTATAATTCCTGCTTTTTTTACAGTAGCATTACTAGGGTTCAATTAAAAAGAAGTAAAGTGATTGTGTAACTTGCTCCCATTTACAAGTACAATTGTCTGCACAAATTTGGACTTAGACAAAGCAAATGTTAAGTTTCTTTTCTGCATTCAAGCAGCTGGTTATTACACAGAGGTAACTTTGGAAAATGTTACAGAATACAGTAAGAATTAAAGTAATGCTTTCAGAGTAAGAAGTCGAAAAACCAGAGTCCAAAAGCAGTTACCATTTCTAGTGCAATTTAGGCCAATATTGAGAATTCTCAAGCAGTGATATTATTTTCAGTGAAGTTCTGACAGAGTTTAAAAACCTCTTCTTGGAGGATCTTTTTCCATAATGTACTTGTGTGTAGATTTGTCTGGGTGCAAATCATCGATTTGTACACAGAATGTGGATAATGGTGCAAAACAGTAGTATTACACATATTTCACAGTTTCAGGCAGATTTAGCCAAATTTGACTCATGTCTTAAAATCCCTGCCACTAAAACCCATGCTGCAACTCACATCTGTCTGGATTTTATCCTGCTGATGAGTCCTTGCACTCTCTGCTGCCAGGAGGTTAATTTTTGCCATTCTGGTATATGTCTGTAGGTTATGTTTGGATGTAAGATGTGAAGTATTTTTCTGATCTGTTAATTGAAAAGATTTAAAAGTGTGTGTGATTCCTTCTTTTTATAATTAAATGTTCAGCAGCCTAAGGTAGGAAGCAAAAAAACACATGGATCATGTGTTCTACAATCAAAATTGGTCTGCCTAAATATGATGGCATAGTGTCCATTGTAGGCTTACCCATAATTTTAATCATCCTAGAAATGTTTAAATGTAATCAACACCATAGTACTAAGAGGAAAAGGAGCCAGGCATGCCTGCCTGCCTCTTAACATCACATAATTCTTCTTTGGATGTAAAAAAGGGACCTGCAGCTCATAAAACATTGCTTCTTAAGAAATTGGTGCCCCTGCTGCCCTTAACTCACCTTCAGTTGTTAAGTGCTATCACATTTTTGTTGCAGGTGGCTACTGTCCCCTCAGGCCTGCTTACCCTCTATAGGTCCTCCATCACATGGTTGTCAAACTCCTTCTGTTTCAAAAAGAAAATATATTTCCAAAAAGCAGATTGTTCATTTAATAGGTGTTTAGGGAAAAAGAAATAGCTTTGACATAATCTGGTTAGGAAGCAGTACATGTGATAGCAGACCTGAAAGGGCAAATAAATGTACCCTGTGGTAGGAGTGCAGGCACCAGCAGCTGGCACCAAGCTAGGCAGCGAGGCTTAGCCCGGCCAGCTACAGGCAGAGCAGTGTCTCTGCTTGTGTCCCCAAAGAAAAGACACAGATAAGCAAGGGTGGGGTAGCCTAATTAATGTTCCCTAGCAGTTTAGTAAACACATGCAAACCCATTTCAAGGGCAGTCATGTTATATGTGTCTGGATGTCATTCTTTATTAAAAAAAAAAGAGCAAGGAAAGATACAGTCTTGGGGGTTTATAAGGCTGGTTGAATTGAAGTATTCAGTAAGAAAACCATGCAAGAGGAATCTTATCAGCTGCTTAACCTGCAGATGTTTGCAGCAAATTGTGCATTGCTTCCGAACTAATTTGAATATTCAGCTTAGACTTTGGGGGGAAAAAAAAAAAAAATTTGCATCAGGTAGAGATACTGCATTCCTCAAAGGGAAAACCAAGTGTATTCTTCTCTCTATTTAATTGGCATATGAGATTTCAGAAAATCTTTTAGTCTGATTTACAGCCCAAATAAAGTTAATGGAAATATTAACTTCAATGATTGTTGAATTGTTAGATCAGTCCTTATTCTAAGGTCTCTTCCTCTGCCACTGATGTCAAATGGGGTACTGCCAGTGACTTCAAAGGGACCAGGGGGAGGCCTGCTGTATCACAATAGAAACATCTACATAGGCAAATAAAATGAATAATCCTAACTTTAAGGAATGAACTAGCAAGTCAAGTTGTCATTTCTCCAACTATTGTAGCCCACTGAACATATAAATAAATTTTATATCTATATAGCTATACACTATATATATAGATATGTATGTACATACATAGTACTATACAATAACTTAACACTGGGTAACTTCTAATGATAGATTTGCATTAATAATACGGGTCTATTTTTATGTAAATAGAATATTGTAGAGTATCTTCCAGTCTTTTTCAAGATTGTTAAATTGAGAAGAGCAATTGAATATTTGTCCTATTTTTATGTTAAAAAGTGAATGGACTGAAATGTTAAATGTGAATGTAAATTTCTTATTGCAACTTTTATACTGAGTGTTTGCACTATTATAATTTCTGGAATCTAATTAAAAATAAAGGAAAAAAATTGCTTGAATAAACAGCTGTTTGGGATTGTTTTTTTGTTTTTCTTTAAAAATCAAGTTGCATTCCTTATTCTATACCAAGCTGCCTTTCAGAGGGCCCAACTACAACTTCTCAGTTTTCAGGCTAAGAACATGCATCTAGAAATCCTACAATGTTACTTTCACAATTGCTTTGAACTAAAGAACCTTAGGGGAACAATTCAGCTCCCTTGTGAGTCTTGTTGACTTTCTGTGTTGACCACAGTGGAAGCTAGCTTGGGCCAAGTGCTCCATCCATTGTGCAAGCAGAGGAAAGTAAACATGTGCAAATACTGGCAAAATACTGGCCACATAGACTAGAAGACAGGGAGGGGAAGCTCATCTCTCCCTTTCCACAAGCCAGAAATATTTGGCCAACTTGGGCCAAGTGTAGATTGCGTAGGCAGTTTGTATTGTGCAAGACACAGAACCAACCTAAGTGCAAAACTGCATAGCTTAAATTAAAATTGATTCTAAAACTGATAAAGTCATATCAGGTAATATGTCTCTCAAGAGACTGTAAGCTTGGGCACAGTACCAAAGTGTTTTGATTGTATCGCTTCCAAATCACAGCAGACTTCCATCTGGCCAGCTCAGAGCAAAAGGAGAGGTGCTCAGGTCCGTCATGCCTGTCCATGCAGATATGCCCTGTGAGATATCTTGGAAATGCAGAGTCTCTTGTGATGGAAAACAGCCTGGGCTCAGATGCAAGGGTTTTTATTCCAAATGCTAGACTAAGGCTCCCCAGCTGTTTCTCTTGCAGGTTAGAGAGCAGAGTGTGAGTTACACAGAATTAATGTGATGACAGTGAGTGCGATGGAACTGTTCTTGGTTTGTCCTTATACCAGTGAGAAGTGTTTGAGGCCTTATGTAGCCATTTTTTGTTTTCTCCTTCCCCTCTGAAAGACAGCATGCCAGATCTTCATAACTGTCAATCAGAATAGCTCACTAAAGTCAAAAGGACATAAATAAACTGAAAATTTGGCCTTCATCTTTCATTGGACCTATTCTGCCACATTGGAATTTTAAGTCTTTCTCTTAATACTAAAATGTACAACCCTCCTTGTGTTGTTTTGGGGGATTTTATGAATATAAATACACAGAGAACTACATATACTTGTATATAACATATGTAAATACACATATATGTTAATGAGATAGTGTACATTCTGGATTAATGACCCAGGTCAGGTACTTGGAAACATTTTTCTGCCATGCCCCATTACACAGCTGAATGACTTCAGAGTCATAATCCCACAGTATGGGAATTCATTTTGCTTAAAGAATGGGGTAGTATCAGCAGTGGGTTGCTTATATCCTTTGGTAACATATTTGGACAAGAACACCAGTTCCAGTTGTGGGTGGTTTATGCTATAGAAATGCAGTCCCTGAATGAGAAATTCCAGAGAGACTGCATTTCTGTAGCATAAACCACCCAGGACTGGAACTGGTGTTCTTGTCCAAATATGTTACCAGAGGATACTGTTGATTTGAAATAGGGGGAAGAGGAGAACGGAAAATGAGAACATTGTGTACATCGTCCAGGCATTATTGGTGCATTGCCATCATATCTATGTCAAAGCCTTCCAGTTTTGCAGCAATTCCCCAGGGCAGTGGGTCACCTAATGCACTGTTCTGCTGGCGGAACATTAAGTTCAATGGAAGGAAACAATTATACAGGTATCAGTTGTGGTCCATATTCTCATTTGGGCCATTCTGATGGAAAAAAAGCTGTAGCTGGAAAGTGAGCCATGTAGTGGAAATTGTGGCAATTCTGGCTCTCATTAAACCCACTGAACTGTGCAGAGAGCATTTGAGGATGGGGATCTTGAGGTATAGCCAGGCTACTTAGGAGTCCTGATCTGATCCTAAACATCCAGTCCTGTGCAGATTATTTCTGCTAGCAATTGCAGCAGTAGTTTGCATAGGTTTTCAGGCTCAAGAGTCAGAGAATAGAAACTGGCTTTTAATATTATGTTAATATGAGCCTCTCGGGGTTATGCTGTTTCTGTAATAACCAGGCATTGGTCCACTATTATTGGATTTAGCCACAGCAAGCTAGAAATGAAGAACTAGAAGGAGCTAGTGATGAAGAAGTAGTCATGATTATTAGGAATGTTTACCTTTCCATTTACTAGGCTTGAAGATGCCAATGAGGGTTTTCATAGAGACAGTGTAACATATCAATTACTATACCACCACAGATGAAGCAGATGAGCTTCCCTATCACAAATGCTCTGTTTCACTAAGTCAGTGGGACTCCAATGACTTCATTAGCATTCCCTCATCTCAGACCACCTGGGGATTCATCTGTGCGATTCTAATACGACAAGAAAGAGCCATTGATATTCATCTGGCCTGACCTCCTGCACAGGACTACACTCAGTCTGGCCATGCTACTGCACTGCACAAACACAGCATTTTTTGTTTATTATTAGATGTAATAAAGTAAAGCAAATCCATCATTTTCTGGTTGCTGAGAGATTTGAAGTTAGACATTTGTTTGGCATTGGCCAAACTGTGCTCACATTGTTGCCAAAGGTCATGAAAGCACCACCGACTGTTTTCCCCCAAACTCTATAGTTACTCTGTATGTTTATTGAACTTTGGCAATAATATTATGTGCTCCTCAGCAGCACTGCCAACATAATTAGAAAGGAGCAGTCGTATCAGAAAACACACAGCAAGTTACTGAGGAAAGGTCCCAGTTGAATATTAACTCAGTTTGACTTCTGGGGTGTAGAAACACGTAGAAAGTGTATAGGACACCGTCTAGTGAATAAACAACATGCAGATAGAACACATTGTGGCACTCTGGTAAGACTGAAGTGGATAAGCATATAATGAAGAGGAGTCATTGACGTAATTACAAAGGCAGGTGGTGGCACATTGATTTTATCAAGATCAATGACCTCTACTGCTATTAAAGTGTACCTAGTTTCTTACTACTGAGGTAATTAGACTTTTCGAAGTCAAATATTAATCCACCAGACCTTTGGATAAAAAAGATACTTTTCTCATTTTGCCATTCCCCACAATGGTTTTACAGTGGCTACTTGTATATTATAACCTTGTTTAACAAAGAGAGGCAACAATTTTTAATCCCTTAAGGTTTTATAATTGATCTTAAAATAGTAGCACTTTTAACTATGTACCACCCAATTCTCTTCTCAAATAGACACCAAGCCCTGCATCTGAGGGCAGAGCTGGTCCATGCTGAGGGAGGATGTGGCACTGAACTTGTCTATAAGGGACAAAGGTGTGTTCCTTAAGGCTTTTGTTTACTCAGTCCTAATGTTTCATTAAAGCAGAAAAAAAATTGGCTATTAGAATACTACTTTCAATTCCCTGCAATTGGTGGACGTAGGTGAAAATTTTATAACATCATCTAAATTAAAAGCATTGAAGAATGTTTGCAATGGTTCAGAGACAAAGAGCCAAGTCTCATTGTTCCTCAGACTCTCAAGGAAATGAATCACATGGAAGGTGATTTAGACATTAAAATAAGATTGACTTTCTGAGTAGCCATGAAATCCAGTTAGTATATCAAGATTGTGGGTTTGAGTCTGCAAAATCAGACTTCTTGTCCAGCTGGACGGATCCAGTCATAGAAGAGGTACACTTCTTAAAATCTGTAGAAATATATAACCTGAAGCACAGGTCATGACTCAGTGTATTGCTAGTACAGAGCCATTTTTTTCTGATAGCTTATGAAACCCCCAAACCATCTGTCCAGGATTCCCTAAAGCCTTCCTCTCAGGCAGCTTATAAGATGCTCCTATGACAGGAGTTGGAGAGGGAATTACACCACACTTAGGTCTGTTCCAGGACACTGCAGCCAAAGACATTGACCTTGCCTCTGACCAGAAAAAAAGGTGATTGCCACACCAAAAAATGGGATATTCCAACAGTTGCAAAGGTACCACTTCCATACCACCGCCATAAATAATGCTGTGTTTTTCTCCAGTGATCTTAACATCATAATTCAGCAGAATTCTACCAGCTATGAGGAAAGTCTTCCAAAAGGCAAAAACTTTAAAGTTGCTGGAGAGCAAATTTATAAACGTACATAAGTGCTTTTCAGGCACCGAAAAGCTTGTTTAGCAAACCACAAATGATTCATACAGTCCTCGGTTTCTGAAGGTTTCAGCAGAAGTTTTGCTGGTGAAGGGTCTGGCAGGCATGTCCCCTGAGGAGCAGCTGAGGACTCTGGGCTTGTCTAGTTTGGAGAGAGGGGGGCTGAGGGGCGACCTCACTGCTCTCTCCAGCTTCCTGCGGAGGGGAAGTGGAGAGGGAAGTGCTGCTCTCTTCTCCCTGGGACCCAGGGCCAGGGAGCGGGGGAATGGGTCCGAGCTGTGACCATCAGGGAAGGGTCGGACATAACACAAGGAAACAATTCTTTAGTGAGGGGATGGTCTAACCCCAGAACAGGTCTCCTGGAGAGGTGCTCCATGCCCCACGCTGGTCAGTGTTGCAGAGGCATTTGCACAACGCCCTTAGTGCCATGCTTGAACTTTGGTCAGCCCTGAAGTGCTCAGGCAGTTGGACTTGATGATCATTGTAGGTCCCTTCCAACTGAAAAAAATATTCTTCTCTCTTCTCTTCTCTTCTCTTCTCTTCTCTTCTCTTCTCTTCTCTTCTCTTCTCTTCTCTTCTCTTCTCTCTCCTCTCCTCTCCTCTCCTCTCCTCTCCTCTCCTCTCCTCTCCTCTCCTCAAGTGTTTTCAAAACACAATATAAAATTACTGTCCCCATTGTATACCTTATCACAAATCTCATGATTTTCAGTAGTGCCCAAGCATGTAATTTCTACTGAAATAAGTGGAAATAAATTGCTAAGGTGCTTTTGAAAAGCCTCACTGGGTTCCTCTGTGCAGTTTTATGTACCTAAAGAGGCTAAGTCCACAGGGAGTGTTGGACTGTTTCCATTTCAATGTCTGTGGCTGCCTAAGGACCTTACAATTCACTGGGACGGAGGCTCTGCTCCTTTTGCACGTGCCACTGTACCGTAATGCTGGAAAGACCAAGGGAGGCACTACATCTACAGAGGTTAGCTCATGATGAGGCTCCCTGCTGGTTTCAGCCTTCATGACAACAAATTACATGTTCCACTTCTGTTTTCACTGAGGAGTTCAGCCTCATCAGCAGTCTTAGAGCACTCCTGTTGGACTTGCCTATACACAAAACTCAGATACAGGAAGAATAGGTTATAGGATTTGAATCAGATTTGCATTTTCATGGGATTTCATCCATTAACTTGTAATACGGGCCTAAGTCTTCTAAAACATTTAGGAAATACAGATTACTTTCCTTTCTTTTTTTGTTGTGGGTTTGGGTTTTTTGCTTTGTGTTGCCCATTCCTTTAATCTTTCTTCTAATTTATTCTTTACACATGGCTCTAAATTTAGGAAAGCATTTTCATCTTTGTGTCCCTCTCTTCATTTCTTCTTCTTCTTTTTACCCTCCTTTTACTCCCCACCACCATTTGTATTTTCTTCTGGATCTTCCTTCTTCCTTCCAATTCTCCAAACAAGGGTCATCCCACCATGGGTTGTCAGAGTAGAGTTCTGAGCTTCACTTACTAGCTCCTGCTGCCTATTATGTACTTTTTTGTGGAATCACCCTCTGCACCAAAAAACATCAGACTAGTTGCAAGAGCAAGGAGAAGGCCTGATGCTGTTCTGCCCTAGCAGAAAAGACTGCAACTAGCTCCTAACTGCTTGGACACTTTTGCAAGATTTGTGCCTTCACAAACTAGAATTACATATCCAATTCAATATAGTATGTTAGGGAAGCAAATGAGCTAAAGGCTGGTTCAGCATCCAAGTTCCCTTCAGGAAAACTGTTTGGAGACATCATCAGAGTGGGAAATGAAGAAATTAATAAAGCAGCAATTGAAGAAGCACAGTCTCTCAGATTAGACCATATTGGGATGGCAAGGTTAGGTTAGTGGTTGGACTTGATGATCTTAAAGGTCTTTTCCAACCTAGATGATTCTATGATTCTATTCTATGATTCTAAGGGAAAAAGGTGTCACTTTATCTCCCTGCATGTATGTTAATCCTTGGTAAACTGAAAAATTCCAGTTTTGTCCTCTTCCAGATGAGGCTTCCTCAAACTCCCATGTCTCTGAAGTGAATTTGTGCATTTGAACTTTAATGAAAGGGCTGAAATTTGAATAAAACACTGCTGTTTTTGTTTTCCCCACTTTTGTTGGTTTTGGAACTAAAAATATTAAGAATTAATGTTTTCTACAAAGGAATGCAGTAAAAATATTTAAATCATTTCCTATATGGGTTTTGTATTTTTGGAACAAATTTAGAAAGGGAGATGAAACTATCTCCTAAAATGAGGTCAATAAAATAATCTTTCACACCATAAACATAAAGCTGTGGAAAGTTTGATATAATATACAGAGATGCATAATAATATTGCTAGAATTGTGTGTCATCTTGCATCACACAGCAAAAGAGAGGAAGGTGTGCAAACAGCTGAACCCAGTCCTATGGAGTTATTGCTCCATATCAGGTAGACACTGCTGTGGAGGAAGATGGTCATAGCAAGGAATGTAATTTTAGTGAAGGAATGGTTCATAATGAATTTATGAGTGCAACACACAATATATGTCATTCTTTGAAAGATGCAAGAAACCTTCAAGGTGCCACTTGTGCCAGAGCTTGGGTGTTTCATGTCCAGGCTACAGATACACCAAGGCCCAGGTAATATTACTGCAGCTGGTCTGCTGAGCTCCATATGCTTACATTAATTTTTTACTCTTTTCTGTCTGATCTTTGCATACTTGTGTCCTTCCTGTTCTCTGTAACATCCTGTCACCACTTCATAAAAAGCTAAATCTGTAGGACATAAGAGAAACTATGGCTAACAGTGAGAACAACTTGCAAATCTCCTAATTTGTATCTTGAGAACATTTGGCAAGAAACTAGAGAAATGGCAAGTAATGGCTTTGCAGAAGAGGGGAAGGTTATTTTTAAGAAGTTTGTAGGAAAAGGCCATGAAATGTAGGGAGAAAGATGATGCAGCTACAGAGAGCACTGGTGGACTGTGAGATGTTATGAAATTAATACACTGGAAAGTGAGGGCAAGCATGGCAAGGAGGGCAAAGCACAAGCTGGAAGCCAAGGCCAGCAGTTTTTGAAGGGGTCAAGTCAATGTCAATTTTGCTCGGACCCATCAAAAATCTTCTCATGTAGGTTCATGCTGCGCAGTGTTGTTTGCACCACTGCCTCACTGGGAGAGGTGCTATTATGTCCCACTGACACGGGAGGACAGCGCAAATATTGCAACACTATGTCAAGACATCACTCTCCGCTCTGTGCTATATAAGGAACTGGCTTGTGAGCTCTGCAAGGTACAGTATGGCTGACCTGGTGGGTTTGCTCATCAAGCCACAAGGCCACTAGTTTGAAAACTAACTAC
Source organism: Aramus guarauna (assembly GCA_013400195.1). Taxonomy (NCBI): domain Eukaryota; kingdom Metazoa; phylum Chordata; class Aves; order Gruiformes; family Aramidae; genus Aramus; species Aramus guarauna. The sequence goes on along the minus strand of VXBL01006011.1, from coordinate 72,630 downwards.
TAATATTCAAAATGAGGTAAGGGTTGGTCAAGCCTCTTCTATGTTTATAAAGGACTGAGAATTTTTTTTTTTTTGCCCAGCCACAAATATCTCAAAATATTTTTTGTTTAGTTCTCAAAATATTCCTGTAGGAACCTCCCCTGGGAGTTTGGGAAATAAATAGCTTATCCTGGACAGACTATTTATTTCCAGGATGTTTACTCATGCAATCCATGTGATTGTAAAGTGCCTCCATTTCTCAAGCTCTCTTTCAGTTCCTTAGGGGCACATAATTTAAACGTAGCAAGTTTCCCCATATACTGACAGACTGTTATTCCCAAATATTGAACTGGTAGCTCCAATTCTCTATTCATAGTGCAATTAATGCAGCAAGAGAGGGTGGTTTATGATTAGGTTTGAAATGCCCAGACTCCGTGGAACCACAAGTTCAAATCCCGGCGAGATCAGCCCTTCGCCCCTCTGTCTGCGCTAGATGCACTCTATAACCTCAGGTAGAAAGCATAAAGCCCTGAAATTAGGTCTGTCTGATCAGCTTAGATTTTAAAGGTCCACAGGTCACGCTTTGTCGAAAGGGGCTACCCCAATATTTGTGCACATGCTCCCTCACACCTGTGCTTGCTCTACAGTGTGATAGCAGCTGTTTACTGCCACCCACCACAGAGCTGACTCGCAATTCAGCAGGGCTAGCACAGTCCAGCTGCTTTTCTTTGCCAACAAAAATTATGGTCCTCCATCTGAACCATACCATTTCAGACCAATGCAATTTTCATCTAAGAGCTGATATTTTGAAACCACTTTTTTTTTTAAGATAAAATGTTGCTATTTCCACAGTTGTTAGCTGCAAACACCATGAAATTCAGACAGGAGTAAAATAATCTTCAGTTGATTCTCACTACCTATTTTCCTAAAAGAAGAGCCTTTTCATCGCAGATTTAACATTTGTTTTCTCATTTATTTTTTGGGCAAGAGAAGCATGAAAAAATAAAATCAGTGCAGGAGCAGATATACTCCATCAACATCAATCCATCTTGTGACAGATCCTCAACGTGCCTTAAGCAGCTATGTGAAGCCAATTAACCACTAGATGTGTTTTTGTGATTGAAACAGGCAGCAAGCTGCAGAGATTAAATAGCAATAAACATAGCATGTAGATAAGTTGGCTAACCCATTTTCCTATGATTAATTCATTCCAGATTTCTGTTTACTAGTTTATTCAGTTAGCAACACTGCTGAAACTCCAAAAAAAAATCTAAATGTGTGATTTAGAGAGTCTCTGCAGCAAAGGATGTTGGGAGGCTAGCAGAGCTATAAGAAATGAAGTAGCAGATGAAGCCAGATCACCTGAGAAACAGAGGAAAATAACAGAGGGAACCTGGGAGGTCTGGTAAGGCTGTTTTCTTTTGTCAAGTTGCTGTAAGATACATTCTCTGTGTTAGACTCTGACATTCTGAAATGGTTCATCTTTCTCTGTTGTTTTTAGACTTCTCCCCGCCTTTATTTATAATATTGTTGCTAAAACAACTGAACAGAAAAAGTTTGTTGCTTGTATATATGTATTTCTGAAGCACAGAAAAGTGTGAAAGAAAAAACATTTTGGTGTTTTCCTCAGAAGCTTTGGTTGAAAACATTTTTCAAAAGCTAACTTTAAATAAAAAGTAGCTTTTAATTGACAGCCTAAACTTTAATGAGTAAGGGGAAGGCAGCAAAATGTATAGCTGAGGATGGGCTTGGAGGAGAGAGGGATGGTCGTTGAAAACTCCTTCTTATTCCCTCTCTAAGTTTAATCATGCAAGCTTACTGCCAGTAAGCTTTTCTGATAAAAACTAAGGGAAGTCAATAGGGCTGAATAGGAAAGGAAAAGGCAATGTCTGTAGGCTGAGAGCTGTTTATAATGTATCACACAAGCTAGCACTGTGAAGGAATGAGAGGAGAAATAAGTGAAAGTGGGGTTTTCTTCCCTCCTCCCCTTTCTAAGGAGGAAAAAAAGCCCCACAAAACACCTCACTTGTACTGAAGAGTCAGTGCTCTCCCTCTTACCCCCTGTTCTTTAGAAACACAAAGTGGATGTGAAACTCTGATAAATCAGGTATTACACAGGTGCAAAACATTGATAAGGAACGGAGAACTGATGCCTTTTACTTTAGCTAACATATGTCCCTGTCCTCCTGTGTACCCCTTTGTTGTCCCCCAATTCCCACCAAGATCTTTGATCTATAGGGCTTAGAATATCAGTACTTAAAATATACTGCCCCCTTGATGAGCTTCATGCAATCAACTTGTGTGAAATATCTGAACTTCCTCAGGAAAGCAATGAGTTCAACAGTTACCAGAAGTACTTAAATGCTCACCTAATTAAGATATTTATCTTAAATATATCTTAAGCTGGATATACTTATCTTGGGCTTCTCCATGTGTAAGAAGTCAAGTTCTTTTTGTTGGGGGCTGGCAAATGGGTAGGGGAAACACTACTAACAAAACCAACCTTGCCATTGTTGTAAACTCAGTTGAAAACAGACTAGCACAGAACATAGTTGGTTTAGGATCACCAGAAGCAGTAAGTCAAATGTCAAGTAAGTAGGAGGGAATGTGAGCCCCCTCTTAAGAAAATAAGAGAAGCAAAATGTCAACTGGAGCAAGAGATGCTTGTTTGAATCCAGAAGGTCTCTGCACATCTCTCTAGAGTGCTTAGATTACCACAGTGTAGCAAATATTCCTCTACATGTAACAGCTTTTATTTATCTACCCAGTGTTAGCAACTGCAACATGTGTACTCTGAAGGAGAAAACACTGTCTTAATGATGTTGCAGTTCTTAAAGTTCTAATATATGTAGAGCTCCACATGCAGAGGGCTGGGACAGGAGTTAATGTTGTATGTGTGGCAAGCTGTCTTCTAATGGTATGTTTTCAACATGGCTCTTTCAAACCTTTGAAGAACGCTGATCTATACAAAGGATAAAGTCCATTTAAAGATAGAATGAAAACATGAAAATAGGAACACCTTGGATTTGTTTTTGCAGCACCTGAACACCTTACATAGTATCTCTCACTAGGTGAGCAATGATAGTTTTCTCTTATTTTCTTAAGGCAATAAACCTGATTTCAAGATGTCAGAGGAAGAAGATTCTTTTCTGAATGTTAAAAGATCTCTGAAAAAGAGAATGGTGAAACACAGTACTCCAGTGGACTCGGTGCTTTCAAGAACAATGCCATCTCTTATAGATCTGACAAATCAGTCAATCAAGGACCAAGATGCCAGTAAGAGAGCTTATGGATCTCCAGTGCCACAATCAAATCTAAATAGATCATTAGCTCAAGTATCATTAGTACGTGTTGAAGCATACATCCCTCATGTGTCCCCAAAAAGGCTTTCAACAGTGTTTGACTCACAAGAATTAAACAAAGAGATAAGCCAAAGCTCTCAAGTTGCATTTTCTAGAAGGAGACTTTCTACAGTGTTGGCCTCTAATGAATCAAACGAAGAGCCAAGTGACAAGGTTGTCTCAAACGTGGAAACTGAAGCTCCTGCCAAAGCATCTGAGGAGGCTGCAGTAAGTTCCAAGAGTGGACCTTCATGGCTTATTACTGGAATACCAGGGATAAAAGATGTGCCGATAGTGAAAACCAGAAAGAAGAAAACTGACAAAGCTCTTGTGGTAATTTCTTTCCCTTAGTTATGAAATAGCTCAGCTATACAATTTCCTACCAATGCTTAATATATACAGGTCTTTGTAGTAGTATGGGAATATTTTAGTTATGGAACATCTCCACAGCTTTACCAGTGAGAACATATATTTATGAATTGGGTCATAATGTGCTAGACTCTGTGGTATCATTCCTAATCACAGACTGGATGGGATGCTGTCTTCCAAACCAGTACTTGCTTCAGCTTGTGAACTTGCATGACTAGTTGTGTGCACCAGTGCAAAAGTATGTTTTTAAAATATATCTTAAATATATCTTTCTTAAAGAAAAACTTAAAAATTGGAATAAATCAGTGATTTAAATTCTCAAGTTTATGTTGGCAAGTTATCTAAAACTGGAGAAACAAATAAACTACTACTTTCCTTGTTTAATCAAAATTGTAGTGCTTTAGAAAATGAATGCCAGTCATTGCAAATAAGGTCTTCTGTGCAGTCCTTTGATTAGTGTAGGTTTTCTTGGGGAAAGATTAGATTAATAGACCTTATGTAGGTCTTTATCTTTCTGATCTGTGGAGCATGAGAACTCAATTTCATAAAACTTTGATTATTGGCAAGGGCCTTGTGGAAAGCCCATAGAAAGGATGAGGAGGCAGCAGAGTTAGACTCTGAAGACTGTCATGTCAGTGTGAAGCCATCAAATTTTGTTCTGGTTTGCTTTTTGCCCCTATACCATGTTGTTCATGGATGTGTTGAAAACTTGCCCACTCTGAGAGTAAAGGCTTCTTAGCTTAAAACAACAAAATCCAGTTTGGTTCATAATGCCTCTGTGTATGTTGTTAAAGCAGGTGACATCTGAATGGATTAGGTTGACTAAATATTTTCTTTTCTATAACAGAGAAAGAAACAAAGAGAATGGGTGCTTCGTCAGCTTAAAAACATTGAGGAAGCAACTGAACATGAACTGACAATTGAAGAAGCTTGATTGAACTACCTATACAATTAGTGCTATCACATCCTTCTTGTGGGAACAGCTGGCTGCAATAAATCACATCCCTGACTCGTGCCTGTTAGAATTCCTCTTTCCTTCCAAAATGTTCTCTCTTTTTGTTGCTGTTTGTTTGGTTTGTGATTCTTTTTGCCCTTTAAATCTAGGAGGAATCAGGTACAAATTAAGAAGTACCTCTACATTAGACCCAATATTAATTTATAATGGCTGAAGGCCTGGAACAAAGAAGGGAGGGAGAACTTTGTAAGAATCATTCTTCATCCTGCCACAGCTCTTCCTGACTATTCTCTTTTGTGTAGCATTCAAATCTTCTAGGGTTGCTGATGTTCCTTAAGTGACAAAGTCCTGGTGGACACATAGAGTGTAATCCTGGATAGCTGAAGGAGAATCTCCTCATCTAAAGAGTAATCAAAGCTGACGCAATCAGGAATGTTTTTGCTGCTAGCTGGAGAGATGAGGAAATAGCGAGAGGCACCAAGGAGGGAGGCCAGCCTCTAGAGATTACTAATTAATGACAGTTTGTTTTGAAGTTTTGGTTCAAAATCAGTTTGTCCCAGCCCTGGACTGTAAATGCACCTCATTGTTGCATTGGGGGTCCTTAATGCTCAGCTGTGTGCTTTGAGGAGGTATGGTTTTTCTGTTTTTTTCTCTGGAGCTGCAGCATGGAGGGGGAAGAAGGCTATCTCCCTGACAGCTGTATTGGCAAAATGGCAATTTAGCTCACAGCAACACTTTCTGAAGCACCAGTCAAGAAGTGATGCAAAAAGCATATGGCTCATGTTAGTTTCTACTGCTGTCTGTTGCTTAAACTTTAGGCAGAGCTTAATACTTTTAAGTGATCTATGGGGCATCAGCAGCAGGGATCCAGAACAGATTTACCACGTACACATGCATATCCCTGCACTTGTGTGGCTCTAGCATGTGAGCTTTCCTGGATATACTGGTTTTGCAGCCTGTCCCAGGCACTGCATAATTACCCCAAAGGGGAGAGGTCCTGTTCAAAAGAAGCTGCAAATTAAGGATGGGGGCAAGGGAAGCTTGTACGCTTCCTTTCCACACACTGAAAATTGTAATAGTTAATGTCCAAGATGGCAGAGAAACAGAAGCATGATCCAAGCCAACATGAGACAGACTAACCAATAACATCTGTGTTATGCTCAAAAATGCAAGAGTGGAGTTGTGGTTTTACAACCTCTCTCAGGATTTAAAAGGAATTAGGATGTTTTTGCTAATGATTCCTGAAGTGAAACTCTTTAGAGTTTCTCAGGAGAATGGCCTTGTCCTCAGACCTGGCTTTCTGCCACAGCTGGGCATTGGGGTGATGTTGCCCCTCAGGTCACCAGCCAAGGCACACTCACTTAGTTTGATGTTTAGTTAATGTTCTGGTATTTGTTTGTGTGTGTTACCCAGGCTGCTTGTCTGGCCTCCACAGGTTCCTCTGGCAACCAGGGAGCTCCTGGCTGATGTAGATCTCAAGCTGCTTTTGAGATAAAATAGGCATAGTTGCAGATGTGCTGCTATTCCCCCTGAGCTTGCAGGCATTTCATCAGCATCTATGATTTGTGCCAGGGGCTGAACTAAGATGAGGCAAGTGCAAGGTTAGCGTAAAACCCTCCTGTACTTCTGGGACAAGTGCAGATTAGTCTGGCCACATGACCCAATGCTTAATCCAAATGACCCAGTTCTGTCTCTTGTTTATTTGTACCTTCCCGGATAGCCAGTTCCACTTGTTCCTTCTTCAGGCTTCTCATCTTCGTCTCAGAAAGTCTTGATACTGCTTCTGCTTTTCTCTCTCCCAGTCACTTCTCAAAGTCACTCTTTGCTCCTGCCTGAGCCCATCCAGTTCCTTGGTCTTCAAATGTTTCCATCTAATGTCTTCTCCAATCTGGCCTATAGTGGCTTCCTTCCTTATAAGACACAGAAGTCTTCTGTGTCTGCTCTTCACTGCTGGATTGCTTGCCCATCTGATAGCCTCTGATACCTGATGTCAATCTTCTGCCAAAACTCAGACTCAGCTGTCATACCCCTAAGTGCCTTTGTCTACTTAGGTTGACTTCATGATGCTACACCAAGTGGAAATGTCATTAAAGGCTAGTTGGACCAAGTTCCAACCCTTAGCAGGCCAGCGATGTAGTTGCTGGGAAAGTCCTTCTTAGACCTGGCTTAAGGCTACATCAAAAGCAAGAGGAATCCGGGGAATATGGCTGCTTAACATCTAGCAAGTGTTTGGGTTTGTGCCAAGTACAACACAAAACTTTCTAAGATTCAGAACACTGTCAATGCTGGGAAATTTTTCCAGGGAACAATGGTGCTGCACTACCAAAGTCATGGAATTAGTTGGTGCCAATAAAATCCCAGAGATGTTCTTCAGTGGAGGGAAACAAATTGCCCAGAGTGGTAACACAGAATTGACTTGGACTGGGTCTTTGCAAGTCCTTGAGCTGTGTCAGGCAAACAGATGCACAAAACTTTCAGGCTTTCAGGATTTTTGAAACCACTTCTATTTCCTCTTTGGAATGTTTAAAAAGAAATAGAAAAGACTAGATAGCATTTATTTTGCAGCACAGTAGGTCCTCATGAATTTGAAAAAGTTACAATCTTGCTCTGATAGACTTTCATGAGAAAATATTAATAGAATTAATTGGTGCTTCAAGGATTTTCTGAAATGTGTCTGATACTCTACATCAACAGTATTATTCTTAATTATAGGTTAGAATACCAAGGGACTTCACCCAGACCTGTATAATACCAATCTACATGTTATCCCCTAGTGAATTATATTCCCAAAGAAAGGTTTGTCTCAAATATTTAAAACCCAGAATGTTAGGGAATATGAACCTACACATAGCAAACTACTCATGCAAAACAACACTGTACTTCACATGTAAGTATATCCATTGGAGCAAAATAGGAAAAAAAAAAAAAAGTAGTATTCTTTTGTTTACAGGGTTTGCACTTTCATTTGTTTCTCCAGTAGATTCCCAAATTTAAGTTTAATGATTAATGATACAGCTAGTTTTCTGTTATAGTATACACATATACTTAGAAAAGAATAGGCTTTGAGAGAGGCACTAGTAGTATGCAGTTTCAATGTTGTTAAATGTTCATCCTCTAGTGGCAACAATGGCAAATTACTGTTTGGTTAGCAACTCTCTTCATGTGCAAAGTTCCTTTATGCATATTTATATTGTGATATCACCACAGTGTAAAAAAAAAAAAAAAAAAACCAAAAAACCCCAAACTTAAAGGGAGCCATGGAGTCCAACACCTCCAAAAAATAGACCTCTCTAATAATTAGTGACCTTAAGTATGGATTGCAGGTGCTGAGGCTAGAAAAAGATTAGGGACTACAGACACAAGATCCTTAAGAGAAGGTAACCCCCAAGGCCTCATGTTTTGTAAAATAAAAAGCCCTTTTTCTGCATGGATGAATGTGAATCAGAGTTGTAACAGGTTCTTGAGCCTTGCTGTTGCCTTGCTCTTTCAAATGTGACACTGAATGTGTTTGTAAGTTCAGAACAGCCTTCCCACTGAGGGTACTCTTTTAGGGCAGTATTTTTCCTTTAGGAGCTAAGCTATGACCTTGACCTAGGGAACTGTTTTCAGTACACTTGTCTCTGAACGGATATTACACAATCTACCTGCTGATGGTGACTAAGCATGATGTTGGATGGAGAAGAACAAAAACACTACCAAGAACAGAGGGAAGAGACAGAAATGTCTTCACCCTGGATTTATGAGCTCAGCTTTGTTCCCACTGAAGCAAGGGTAACACTCCTGTTGACAGAGCTGGGAGTGATCTGCCCAGCTGCAGTGCTTCTGTAGGAGGCCAGATTGAAGAGAAAAATGTTTAGCACACATATTTAACATGCTTCATATTTAAATAACAGAGAACTGGTAACTAAGTTACTTCTTTGCTGATCATAGCTGAATAATTTTAGGATCACTAGAAAAAGTGGAAAAGTCTTAAATAAAAACAGATTTTATTTGTTCCTCTCAATTACAATGTAGTTACATTCCTGCTATGGACAAAACCCTGAGTAATAAATCGCACAGCAGTGTCACTGACCTGTACTCCAGTGCATTTTGTTCTGAGACACACAAGCAGAAAAGTTTCCCTTAGCTCCATCATTGCAGTCCACAATGCCTATTAAAAGAGCTCATTCCTCAACACTTCTGACTTAGAAAAAGCAAGCAAACAAACAAACATACTGATGTTTTGACTAAGCCTAGCAGCATCTAGAAAAGTTGGACCAGTTGAAGCTGTTGGGTAACATTTTCAAATGTTATTAAAAATTAGACCTAGGCACAGATCCTAGGACCCCACCTATGATATAGCTCACACACACACCCCAAACCTCTGATGTGCTGCTCAGTCCTTGTACTGCTATGTAGGTTCCTAATGCCCCTACACAATGAAATTTTGTTTGATAGTGCAGTCAGTCCACATGGGCATGCAAACCCCATAGAACCTGACAGCAGCTCCTGGTTGCCAGCTTCCTGGCTCTGCCCATGCACGTGATCTCACAATACTTTACACCAGTGTCACCTCTCCACCCTGAAATGGGAGGTATGTGCAGACACTAGTCAGACAGGAGGTATATCTATCTGCCTTTAGTTTCAGCAGTCCACAGGATAAAATTCCAGGAAGTAAGAGACTGCATTTCAAATCCCCTTCTCATCAAGGTAGGACCTTGAAACTAAGTGTCCTAGGTCACAAGGCAGTAATCACCATCTCTAGACTTACTGTGGAGTCAAGGCTTTTAAGTGTTACCTGTCAAAGTAGTTCTACTTTGCCTAAGTATTCATTAAAAAAGAAGATTGAACTTGCATCATAGGTCAGTGACTCACTGTCTTGCATCTGTGGTATTTTATTTCTTAGATGTTTGGGGGGGGGGTGTTCTGTTTTAATTCATTTTTGTTGAAGAAATGGAAAGAAGAAGGGGGACAAACATATTTCATTACTTCCATGGAGCAAAAAAATTAAATCATATCTTTTCTGCTTCTCACTGTTGCTGCCATTTTGATCCCTTTTGTTGTCCTCTGTTTTGTCCTTTTGGCCTTTCCTACCTCTACATGTCCCCTTCTAACTGGCTTCTGCTTTCAGCTCTTCATGTCATTGCAGGCTTGTTCCCTGTAGTGACCCTCTTCTACTGGCAGATACCATAAGCCTCCTAAAGCTTACATCTTACATCTTCTAAAGAGGAGATGCCAGCAATGAAAGGGGAAAAGAAATATACCTCTAGGAGAGTAAATCAAAGGTTCTTTTCTTAGAAATAGAATAATCCAACTTTCTAGTATGGAAAGATGATGTAAATTCAGATATAGGAAAGAAAGTATGGGCAGCACTGCTGACAAATTTACTGGGAGAGGAACCAGATCAAAAAAAACGCTTATGAGATGCCTAGGTAAAATGGGTTTCAAAGTATACTTCCCAGCCAAGAGAGCACCAAGCAATTTATTGCATCATACAGCATGCAATTAAATCAAATTGGTCCTGCATGAGAGTATTCATACAAAGGAAATGGGTATTTTAGCACTTGTTGCTCCTCTCTGAGAAAAAAAAAACAACACACAAAATCCAAAGCCTGCACAAACCATAGCTCAGCAACAGGCTTTGCCACCATGGGAGGGAAGCCATTACAATTAGATAGAAAGCTTACAATTGCAATCAAAAACTTTTAATTACAACACATTTGCTAATGTGGATACGTGTTATAATTGTAACTATGCCAGAGGGAAGAAAAATGGGTGGAACTGGGATGGTGGAGAAAGAAGAGCTGTTTGGCATCCCAAATGCCCCTGGCTAGCAGAGAAAAAGTCCACTGAGATCATAGGATTGGAAGTTATACTACAAAGCTTATGATGCAAGCATACAAATCAATAGTGTATCCTGATGTTGATTAGTATATTCAGTAGCAGGTAGGGTTTTTGGCCACAACCAGGTGATGATAAAAATTGATTAAAGGAAACAAAACACATAGCAAAGTCCTTACATGAGTCCAGCAAAATGAAAAGACTGTAATGACTACATTTGGAGAAGAGATGAATAAGGCAAGCAAAACCACAGTAGCAGACTCATGACACCTAAAAGGTCAATTTGCCATTCCAGTTTCTCAGAATGCAAAAGCAGTGGAGTTAAAGGAAAATAACACTTGAACTGATTCTTTTAAAAAACATAAATTTTTTTGCATATACTTAAGTCTGCAGAACATGTTTTCACTAGATAGGTATCTTTGAGACTGAGAAAATTATCAAATCAGAGGGGGGGGAGTGCTACATATGAAAATGTAGAAAATGACATTAAAAAGAAGGTGGTGTTGGGGGGTTGTTTATTTTTGTCATGTTGACCTTGTCATGGTCAACCAGTCACTAATCATAACAGCAGCAACAACAAAAATAAAATTAAAGTCTTACTTTTACACATACAAGCATTTCTACAACAGCTTGATCAACCAGACTTCATGAGAGAAAAGTTTTTGAGACATCTAACAGCTCTTCTGTGTGTCTGTCTTAGTTTTTACAACTGACCCATCACTACCAAGCTGTGGGTCACACTGTGCCATGTGGCTTTGCTACAGAATGTAAAATCACAGTCATTTACTGAATGCAGTCAAATTCCTATTTGTAAAGAGAGGCACTCTTTCATCTGTAACTAAATGCCTTGACAATCTAATCTTGGCTTTTTGCTTTGTTTCATTACACATGAATTATATTGATTTTTTTTTTTAATCCAGTAACTCTGTGTGATCTCTATGTTTGATGGCAGAAATTATTTATACAGTAGATTAGGCAAATATTCGTGTGACATTCAATCTTACCTCCAGTGTGATTTTGATATAATAGGTTGGATTAACTCTTTCACGTGTCTATTTGCAAAATGTGCTCTCCTTCAAGGACCCTTAAAACTGCTGACAAGTAAAGTTAGCAGCTTCAGTTTTCTCTAAAATGCTTGCTGAGGTGTATTCACTCAAGAGTAGGTGCCACACAGGGTGACTTGCCTGAACAAGGGTGTTGTCTCTCACAGTTACTTTGTCATTATGCTGTTGTCCTACCTCTTCCCTCAGAAAGCAAGCCCTGCCCCCCTCACACCAAAAGGTTCAGGGGTCCCAAGCAGAGGCCAGCACCTCTGACCATCTTTGTTCCTTTGGGCAGTGTGAACTTGCCTATACCTCACTGTGGATCCCCTGCAAAGAGTTTGAAATACTTGCAGATTAAGGCTGAAGTGAGCATCAAAAGCTTTCACACTTGATAACTAACAGACACTAATTCAACAGTGGTGATGTTTGAATAGCCTAGGCACTCGTGAATCCCAGTAGCAGCTTACCTCATTTTAGTTCTCTGTGCAAGCAAGCCTCAAGCTCTCCAGGACTGATTGAAGTCCCACAGTCCTGTCTCTCTCCCTCTGGGGAAACAACAGAGGCTCTGAAACCTGAAATAAAGTATTCGTGGTATTACTAGGAACAACATTATAATAATAATTAATAGCAATGATATCGCTGAAATCAGAAATGCCCCAGGACAAAAGGACAGATTTCTTGACAAAAGCAGCTGGGCAAACTCTTTTATTTTTGTAAGAACCAGTGCAGAAGTGAATAACCTACATGTGGAAAACAATTGTAAATGATCCAGAGACATGTGCCCTCCTGTTTTAACAGCATATCATTTTGTTGTCTGTAACAGCCCTCTGGCTCTCTTGTTGAGAATTTCAGGCTGCTGTTTTTTGCTCTGCCTGCAGCCCAGCCTCTGTTTCTGTAGAAGGCACAGTTCAGTCATGTTCATTCCTCAGTTTTGGCTTCCCACTTCATAGGATGGATAACCAGAGAAAATGGAACTTTTAACTTACTGTGGTCTGGGTCCTATGACATTCCTATTTTTAACAGCATTTTTTGAAGGATAAAAACGAAAGAACAGCATTTTAGATTCTAGTACTAGCAGCCAAAGATCCTCATGGAGTGGAAAAGCGTCCATGAAACCTCGGAAGGAAAGACTCAGAATTTGAAACATCAGAGGCTCCTCCATTGTGGGGTTAGCAGTAAGCTCCTTTAAAGGAGCCTCTCTATCATGAAAGAGAATATCCACTGTTGCATTTGATGAGGTATAAACCAGTATAAATTAATTATTGTTGGCTTGTTGTCCCACAGACACTTTTCCTTTAAGTTGTGTAACTGGCTGAGTATGATGCCCCTGGTCTGGATCTCACTTCTTCTCCGTCAGTACTGCCTACTTTTCTCCCTACTGCATGTGGCAAGGCTTATTCCTGGAAAGCCATGTATTAGTTTAGGGAGGAAAGGGGAGTTTCATGTGCATCCTGGCATTTAGCCCATGTGACAGACCCAGACATTAAAGTAAGCAGTAACCTTCTGTTGCTATCTCAAACTGTCCTTCACATGAGATGCCTTAATATGTACTTGAAAACCCTATTATATTTAAATTGCTTTTAGAGTATATCTCTGGGGAATTTACCTTTTCCTTTGTCAGCACAAGACAGCAGCCACTTAAGAAAGTAAATCTAACGGTAGTGAAGACTGGAGACTGGTGTCATCAGTGCCTACAGCCCTCAGGGACTGCAGTAAAGGGCACATTACTTGATTGGTGGTGCTCTTTTCTGTAACTGGGCCCAGAGAGACACAGTGGCTGAAGAATACAGAGATTTTAACAGCTGATGCTAGTTTAGGTGCCTGGAGCCAGTGCTAAAGGGATCATTTAAATTTTTCAAAGTCCCTGCTAAGCTATAGCTGACTCTGGTAGGCACTGAAAAGCCTTCATTTACATGGCTGGTCCCACCCCTACCTGGGGTTAGTAATGCTGACTACAGCATACTCGGGTGAAGCAGAAGCTTTTTTTATGTTAACTCCACAGAGGAACTCACGTACTGCAGGGTGCTTTCAGCTTTACCTCTTGTCAAAGTGTTTCTGGATTATTTCTCCAGCTAGGCAAACTCACACTTGTTCCATCACTGCATGGAGCAGCTGGCCCATGGTAAGATGACTAAAGGACTTTAACCTCTCTTGCCAGAAGAGCTCAATAGTTCTTAGAAAATAATTACCTGGCTGGTCTATGCATGAGAATGTTGTGAACAAGGTGTTTTATTCAGTGCCCGAGCACTTTGGGTGCCACCAAGGAAATAAATTACTTTTTCCTCTCTGTTTTGGAACCTGATGACCTGTGATTTGATGAAGAAAGTCCATAGGCTTCCCTAGGTGGACTAGCCACGAGACAGCCTCTCACTAGAGTTTCTGCAGTTTTAGTTTTAGGTATTTCTAAAATATTTTCCACATTCTAGCTAAAATCAACTGCTTGGTGGGGGGAAGCCACAGCCAAAAAAAACACCCCCAAAACACCAGCAAAAATCAGTCTGCAAAAGTTAGGGAATATTAGTGCAACACAAACTTGGAAACCTCATTATCTGCATCCAGAATCCAATTCTAAAAGTCATGTTTACCCAACCAGAATAGAAAAATAATACAAAATGGCATAAATGTCATTGCCTCAAAGTGACAACAAACAATCAATAAATGCTTGAATCAAATTATTCATCAATAACCTAAGCACTGTCAATTACTTGGCTAAAAAATTCCAAATAACCCATAGAGCTGAAATAAAGCATTTTTGATAGGGGACGAATGACAGAGAAAGGACTAGGGTTTTTTAATATTTCTATCATATATGTTTCTTTTCATATGCTTGATGCCATACGTGTGTGTGTGTATATCACATAGTAGTTTTGGATATTGAGTTTAAAATTCAGGATTAGTTTCTTACCTAAAGAAAAATAATGAGGATATTCTACTGGTTGTTTTGGGTTTTTTTTAAACATATCCAGAGAAGCAGTCCCAGTAGGAAATTATTTGGCAAGTCACTTGAATTTTTGGTGATTGGAGGATAAAGATCACTTGTACACAAACTTATATAAAACTTTATGTTCTATGAGTCACTCCATGTGGCTTTAAATAAAAAAATAAAAAAATCCCAAACTTTATTTAACATGCAAAATGAGGTCATTGGCTAAGAGTTATTGAGAAACCAATGGGAAAAGTCTTGTGGAAAAGTCACTCTTGCCTCGGATTCATGTGGTGTCTTTTGACAAGTGCTTCAAATTAGGGGACAACAGTTGGAACACCTAAAAATTACCGTCAAAAGTCTTCAGTAAACATAACTTTACATCATGAATGTTTTTAACCTCCTGACTCTTATCTGTTTGTGTTCTTTAAAGCAATGTCAGGGTCAGAGATGGAGATTGGTAGATGAGTTGTAGTATTACATCAAACAGAGCCTACATAAACATATACACTACTTTCACTTCATTGATGTCCCGTGGTCTATACAAAAGCGTTGCCTTGTTGACTAATACTGCCCTAAGTTATCATAACCTGTTCTAACATACGTTCATTACATTTATATACATGAAATATGAAGGGACAGATTTTTACGGGTCTACCTTTTGTGCAGAAGAACATCTGCTCACAAAGTCTGCTTTAGCAAAGTTTTAGGTTTCCTCAGTTTTATTGTATAAGAGACAGCAAGGGAAAAAAGGCTGGGCCATCATTTACAGTTGACATGCAATCATAAAGGAAACAAAACAAAACCACTTTCAATATATTTTATAATCTGTGGGGGGGTTTTTTTGTTTATCTTTTGTTTATCTTACTGGGTAAACTGAAAAAATCTGGCTTCTAAAAGGCTGCCAGTTGTCTGAATTGCCTGGGCAGTTCAGATATTGCCAGCTGCCCCACAGCAAGAAAACATATGCCTAAGACTTGAAAACATGATGGTGCTTTGGAAGAATGAGATTCTTCTAAAACTAATGGAAGTTTTGTGATGTAAGTCTGTATGTCAGACAAGGATTCTGTTCTCGCATTAAGTATCTGTCTTTATCTAGTTACTTAATAATTATGGTAAGGAGTTAAAAAATCCTTTTTAAAAACCTTTCATGTGTATCATTCATGTGTATTATTAAAAGCTATTTCCTCTCAGTTCACATCATTTTTTTTTAAACACAGAAAAACTGCAGGCAGGACAGTGGCAGTCACTCTGGAGTACAGTCATTTCAGGGCCAAGTAGCTTATGTTAAGCAGTCAGTAGTAGAATGATCCTCAATTCTGTTCATACAAAGCTATCTAACACAGCAGAGAGATATACATAGATAAGTGAATGAATACATGCATACAGATACACAAATGCATATGAGCTCTTTGGGTCTTTGTCATTTTACAATTGTGTCTACTTTTCATTTGTAATTTTTTTTCATGTTTCTTCATGAAAGGGACTTTGTTTTGCATTGTTTTCTTTTTTACTTGAGGGAGGAAAGAAGACATATTTCTGTATATTTTTCACCTTACATTGAATGGCAAGAGAATTGCAATTTTATAAGACAGATATACAAGAAAAACTTAGAAATGAAAGGGGTGAAAGAACATTAGAGCTTAACAGTCTAATTGTAATGTTCTGCAGAAATTGTTGTGCCCTAGGTTTTCAGCCAAAATTTGCTCCTAGTCAGACATGTGAAGTCCACAGAATTATTTTAAAATCTGTAAAATTAGTTTTGTTTAAAATGCTTAAAAATGCTTGTGAGTTTTAAGGGTGGCCATCTTTTGTATATCCAGATAGAAATCCCTAGAACAACCTGAATTTAAGAAAAAAAAAAATTAGATGAAGTAGTTAAGTGCAAATGTCTCAAGTTGTAAAAGTCTGTAACCAATAAGAATATTTTTATGACTGAGTTATGAATATAGGGGGTTAAAAATGCACAATATTCTAAATAAAACCTTTGGCATCAAAACCAAAAAAAGAAGAGTGAATAACAGAACGTTAAACAATGTGCTGCAGTTCTGCTTCACTTTCTTTCATACAAATGGTGTATTTACAAAGAAGGAGAACTAAATGCAAAAAAAACCAAGCAAACAAAAATCATACTACATTAGATGACCTGACAGTGGAATTTGCTGTTTCAAGCTCAGTACATACTGCAAATACCAGGATAAAACAATCCATTCAGCACAGTGAAGTTTGAATACTTTTGCTTTTATTGTAGTGACAACCGTTGCATGCAAAGGAGAAAAGGAAAGATTTTCTTTCCCCCTCAGGTGATATATGAGGAGATGGAGAGGGTAACAGGACAGACAGAAAAGTAGTTATCTCATTTATTTCTGGACTGTTTGACAAACACTGTTTTCTCCCAAGTGCATGTTTTAAGGACTGATACTCCTCTCATCCCAGCAGCAGTAGCAAAGCTGAGCCCAGATGCAGGACATCTCTCCAGCTTCGGCTGCGCAGCCCCTCCCGGAGGTTAACACAAGGACTCCTACGTGCATGTGTGCAGTGGTTACAGGATCCTGATGGCTTTATTACCCTTGGGGCCTCCTCTTTGGTATGTCAGTGTCCTCCTAACCTGCAGCCACATGACGAAAATTAAACAAGGGTTTGTTGCATATGTTGCTGTGGAAATATGAAGTCAGTTGCTTCAGTTTCAATGGGATTTCCCTCCTCCCCTTCCTCCACACCCCCCCCCCCCCCTTTTTTTTAAACATTTACATTTTTACCAAATGTCAAGAACAGGAGACAGGAGATATTTGTGACAGGCAAAAGGGGAGGGGATACCTCCCACTCATCCATTCGCCTCTGCCCATTTCCCCTCCACCCAGCCACATTTTTCCTTGTTAGCTGTGCTAGGGCAGAGAGGTGGGGGTGAGGGAATAAAAGCATTCCTGCATGTCTGGAGGAAAGAAAAAAGATAAAGGGGGAAAGTGAAAGGGGAGGGGAAGAGTGGTCAGGGACTTGAACCGCCAGTGAAATGATGCTTCTCCAGCCCTCCTGTGCAGATAATAGTTAACTCGGGGTTAAAGATTAATAGCCAGGCAAAGCACTGTATAAATGGCCCGGGCGAGCTGAATGTATGTAAACTGCCTCTTGCTCCTCAGCCTGCTGAGCTACCCTCTCTGTGGTCCCTCCTCATCAGCGACATGAGTAGCCTGCGGTCTCTGCTGCACCGCTGCTGGCTGCTGTCCCTGCTGCTGCCGGCGCTTCTGGGCCCCCGCCTCGCCGCCGGGGTGGCCCTGCAGCCCATGCACTGCGCCCCGTGCACCCAGGAGAAGCTCGCCCTCTGCCCGCCCGTCGCGCCCGGCTGCCCAGAGACGGCGCGGCAGCCCGGCTGCGGGTGCTGCCAGACCTGCGCCCTCGGGCCGGGCCAGCCGTGCGGGGTCTACACGGCCCGCTGCCGCCAGGGGCTCCGCTGCCACGTCCCCGCGGGAGAGCCACGGCCCCTCTCCGCCCTCATCCAGGGGCAAGGGACGTGCCTGCCCGCCAGCGAGGCCGGAGGGATGCGCACGGCGGAGCCGGCAGGTACCGCGCGATCGCGTCCCCGCTCCGCGCCGCCGGGCTGGGGAGCTGCGCGCCGGGGCGCTGCGGCAGAGCCCCTCGGCCGGGGGAACGAGGGTTCGGCAGGAGGGATGCGCCTGAGGGCAGGGAAGGAGCTACGGGCGCTGAGCGTCAGGAGCTTGGAAAAATGAGCAAAGTTAGGCAGGCGTTTGAAAAATAGGGGAGACAGACTGCGTTTTCCAGGAAAACGTGCTCTGACCTGTGCCAGGTGAGACACATCCTGGTGTGGAGCCAAGAGATGTTTGCAGCAGGCTGTTATGCCACAGTCAGCAAGCAGGACAATCCTAAAGGGTAGTAATGGGATGATGCAGAATAATCAGAATAAGGTTTCTGGGGAGCTATAGACAGTTTTTCTTTAGTAGCAAACAGTAACTAGAGTAGGACAAATGTTTTCTAGACTTTGTTTATGTCCACCTCCAAAAGTCATGATAGAGAATGAAAAGACCTAAACAGGACTTGTGCCTGGCTTCATTTCAAGAATAAAACATATCTTAAGTAGCACAGTGGTATCCAAACTGTCTTTGAGCAAAAAGACATATCAAACATCTTATGCTATATGATGATCAGGAGCTTCTTTAGTGTTATTTCATTACTTTATAACATATTATTATTGCTATTTTCACCATCATTACTGCTATAATTATGCAGTGGTGATTAATGTAACTCAGCAGTGTTACAAAAATAATCATTATTGACAAAATAACAATGGCTGTTGGTGGCAGTAAGTGGAGTTGCTCTTGTACTTGAGGGGGTGGGGAGAGAACAGTGACTAAACTGAGTGTTTAAGCTTCCTGAAGTTAAAAAGATTTAGGATTTAATTTGATTCTTTCCTTGGTTTTAATCTTTCTTTCCCTCCTCAATTTTCCATCTCCATTTTTTTCTTAAACATTGTCAAAGGGAAAACCAGGTGCTTTTTAGTCCATTGGACGGCTGTTTACAACCTTGATCCAACAAGTTATTTAGACACATGTAAAACTTTTATCCCACGATGAGCCCCTGCAATTGCAAAGAGCTTCTGTTGCTTCCAATGGCAGAGTTCACATATGCTGAGTTATGCACTGGTCTGTAGGCCATGATCAGGCAGATCCAAACAGCTTCTGCCATTCCCTTGCTATTTGATCCACTGCAGGCCAGTGTGAGCTACTGCTGGCTCCTGTGAATTGCAACCCCTTCTTATATGCAAAGCAAGCAACGGAACAAAGTGCAGGATGCCATGGGATCAGGTCTGCACCAGTTCCTCTCCTGAATAAAAAAATGAAACACATCATGCTGGCAAAAGTCTAAATTCATTACAAGTTTAACTCCGGTCTTTTCTCATTTAGCAAAGTCTCTACAACCCACTGTGGTCAAGAAAGTTTTTTCATTTCTAACAGACTGGCTGCAGTTTCATCTTTGGGATTAGAATGCTTCTGAAAGATCATAAAATAACCAACGTGTTAGAGAACAGCTGATGCATCCTCATTTTTGACAAAAGATTAATTTGCTGTGCTGCACATTTAATTTATTACTCCTGCAAGAGTTACTGTAATGGATCTGTCTTAGGTACTACTTTTTTGTTGTTCTTGTTGATAATTCTTTTCCTCTACATTTTATCTTGGAGAAACAAATGCAAAAGTTCACTGAAGATGTTCACCTTATTATCATTCCAGACTCTATCGAACCTGAGGATATGCCTTTGGAAAGCACTGAAATGACACAGGATCAACTGCTGAGCTATCAATTGATGTTTGCCATAGGCCAGGACAAATCCATC
Source organism: Aramus guarauna (assembly GCA_013400195.1). NCBI lineage: Eukaryota > Metazoa > Chordata > Aves > Gruiformes > Aramidae > Aramus > Aramus guarauna. The sequence goes on along the minus strand of VXBL01006011.1, from coordinate 52,853 downwards.
CCCTGGAATGCAATCACTGCATATGAAAACATGAAAGCAAAGAGAGTATCTGAACTCAAGAAATGGAAAGAGCAAGTGAGTTTTCTTTGCAAACTTTTCAAAGACTGTTTCAGTAGATGCTATTGATTCAAAATGCAAAATGAAAATGTATATGACATTCTAGCAGTAACACTGAGATGTCAGTATTTTGGGTAGCCAGCAAACACACTTTTGGAATGCCTCCATCAGATGCTTGAGGAACAGGCAAAATAGCAGGAGCAATAAAAACAGGTGTGCATCAGATATGTCCTATACAAACTCCATGCAGAGCCTGAATTTTTCTTTGCATTTAGTATCAGATTATAACATGGGGCCTTCACTTCCAGGAGCCCATATTAAAATCTTGGACTCTTTTTGTATTTTAGTTAAACAAAAGGCATTTGGCAATTGTCCAATGATTAGTGAAGTAAAAGAGAGCCCTTACGTACAGTTATTGGTGAAACTCATATGCAAACCAAAACATGTTTCTTTCTGATCACAAGGAAACACTATTAAGTGGATGCATGTAAAAAGACAGAAAGGTCAGCACTTAAAATAAGCTTTTACCTTAAACGCTGTGAAATTGCAGTGGGTAATGGGGGTGTGGGGCCTTTGCAAACAGGTCCGTGTTCCACTTGAGGGCACCAGAGAACCACAGTCAGACCAGTTCCAGGCAGCCAGCACCATTCGCAGTGCGGAGCTGAATTAAGAGTTGGGCACCACAGAAGCCCAGTTTCATAATGGTCACAGACAACGTGGGAAAAAAAACCCAACACCACCAAAACCCCCAACACCACCTACTAACCACCACCCCACCCTAGGAAGCCTCATTCCGCATCCAGAACAGGAGTTAATCACTGATTTAGTTTGAACTATTATACGTAAGTGCTGTTAGCTCCAGTTCTGATTTTTAGGCTTCTGCTTTTCTCACCCCAAGCCACATATAAGTCCATTGACTTGAATAGGATTGCTTATGTGAGGACCTGACATGGGACGGTCTTGCAAAAGCAGAGGGTATGATTATTTTCACTCTAAAGTAAAAATATTTGTTCAGTCGCTTCTAATACCCTTTCACTCATTTAAGTACATTAGGTACTATTAATATGCAGCAATTGTGACTTTGAAAAAGGGAGTGAGCAAATTGTGAAAACAGTGAATATTGCAAATAATCTTCATATTCAGTTCCAAGAACTTTGGGTTTGGGTCTGAGAGCCACAGGGGTGCTCTCTATTCTGCTTTGGCGACAGCTCTGTCCTGTACAAAAGATAACAAACATCAGATGTTTGTTCTTGCACTGTCTATATATGTCTTGCACCTATTCTCCATACATCAACAGAGCACAGGGCCATGGCAACCCAGAAAACGTGGCTAGCCTCACGTACACCAGCCTCCTAATGTGCACCTCCCCATAATAGGAGAGATTGTACCCTCTGAACAGTAATGTGTTTACTTAGTACAGGTTAAATTTCCTTGTGTGGCAATTTAAGGACTTAAATCCTCATGTTTCTGAGGACAGAAAATACCTCAAAGAATAAAAACAAAGGCCTAAATGCAACACCAGAATTTTCTGGCCCTGTTCCTACTGAAGCAAGTAAAAACTACATGCAAAGCAGCCTGGTGCAGATTATATGACTAATAAGTATTTTCGGCTTTTTGCTAGCTTTGTATTAATAACTTCTTGTTTAGCTGGTTTCTTTGTGATTTTGGTATTGACAACCTTTGCATGGTATTCTTGTAGGGACCTTGTCAGAAGGAGCTCTACAGAGCCCTATATAAATTGGCGAAGGCTCAGCAGAGAAACGGAGGGGAGATTTACAAATTCTACTTGCCCAACTGCAACAAGGATGGATTTTACCACAGCAAACAGGTATGTGCTTTTTCCCCTGTCTGCTCACAACAGCACTGTGACCAGCCTGACACAGCCAACCCTTTCATAGCCCTCTGCTCCCAAACTCACGAGTTTGCAGCTGCTGGAAAAGCAGGTTGTGAAAACAGGGATACTTAGTGGTGGGAGCAGATGGTTTGTCTTTCTCTTAAAAGTAAGCCGCATGCTGTGGGCTGACAGCAGTAGATGCAGGAGTCTTTTCCATTCACAGAACAGGTGCGCACAAGGCCTTCTCCAAAATCTTTTAACCCTGTCTGCTCCCAGGCCAAATCAATCTCCATGTACCTAATTTGCTAGCATATTCCCAGTTGACATTAATTCATAATATCCACCATGCTGCCTGCAAAACCCATTGAATAGATACTGATCACTACGGAGAAAGGAAGCTCTCAGCTCCCAGGCAGTGAAAAGCTCACGCTCACAGCAAAAAGAACTCTCTGGAGCAAAATTAGCCTTCTGAAAGTAGAAAATAATACTGATTTATGCTGCCTATGGAATATGTTATATGCTCATTGCCATTATAGCCTCAAAAAAAGCCATTGCAAGTTACACTGAGAGTAATCTGCAAACTTAACTAAAGCTCCAAACCTCAAGCCACACCCTTGTAACCACAGGTCATGCACACAAATTTAGTAGGTCTGCATAAACCTGTGTCACCGAGGCTCCTTGTTTTGGAGCATGGCACCACTGTGTGACTCACAAACAATGTGACTTGGGATCTAATCAGGCACAAAGAGAAATGTGTTTAAACCCCTCCCCAACAAAAAACCCACTCTATTTGCCTCCTTGCATGAAGAGGCAGACCATCCAGTCATTGCTCTCACCTTACCAGCTTGTATGTTCTGCCTTGCTTCGGTTTCTCGTGCTGAAAGGTATTTCTGGTTTATACTGCTGTTTAACAAGGAGTGGGCAAACAGTTTTAAATCTGAAGTTTCTGTTGTGGTACCTGAGCTTGGGTCATGGCGCCCTAACCAAGTGTGTTGGTCGAAGCCTCTGTTGGAGCAGGGACCACCACATTGAAAACTGGTGTGTGCACCACAGGTCCTCTCCTTCTGATCCTAGTTCTGTCCAACACCTCTACTTGCAGTATCTCACAGGTAATCTTCTGCTTACAGTTACTTACTGTGAGTTTTGTTTTGCTAATAATACTCTAGTGCGAAACTTCACTGGATGGAGAGGCTGCTGGATGCTGGTGTGTCTATCCAAAAAATGGAAGAAGAATTCCTGGATCTCCAGAAATGAAAGGAGATCCTGAATGCCAACAGTATCTCAACTCACAAGAATAAAAGTAAACATATTCATTCACACCAAGTTTTCTGTGGGGCCTGATCTATCAGGCGATGTTTCAGTCAGGAGCCATTTCAGTAGTTTTGTGCACCTGATTTTCAGCATATGAGTAACCCCATAAAGTAGCTTTTTTACTGCACTGGGATTAGTCAGATGCTTGAGTGACAGATAATGAGTAACTGCAAGATCAAGTCCTACAATCTTGTATATGTTGTTTGTAAAATATTATAGATACCCTCATATGTAAAGCTGCTGAATTATTTATTTCACAGTACGTGTATTTTTGTTTCCGTGTGTTGTTACTAATTTATATGCTCAAACACTTCATAACTTTATATGTAAATACTTAATATTATTGCTCTTAAATATATGCGTCTTATGTTGGAGGAATGTTGCGACTTAAAACTTCAAATGGCCTAACTATTGGGAAAAATGGCTTGTAAACTTGCATTTTTGTACTATGTATTTATAGACATAAAAGTGAATTTTAAAAAATAGCTTTCAGTAGAGAACACCCTTAGGAACTTATTTAAAACCTGTTTTGTTTATATATCATGTTGCTTTTGCACCTCTGTTTCAATGTCAAACTGTTTCTTAAAAAAGAAAGTCTAAACCTTGATTATATACTGAAGCTCCTGATGGGACAGTATTTGTTTCTATTTTCCAAACATATTCACCGGATAAATGGCAAAACACAACAGGATATTCTGTGCCACCTTTGACAGGTGTAAGCTGTTCACATGTTGACATTGTCATGTTTTTTAAGATGAGCTATTAAATAGTGTCTTCTACACTGTTCTGGTCTCTTGCTTTGTGTGTGTGCCTATTGGGCAGTCCGACCTCGGCAGGGCAGTGAGGCAGCGGGTTGGAGCATAGAGGAAAACATGCCTGTTGCAAATCTGCCTTCTGAGCCCCTAGCTCTGTTTTCCTGCAATGAGTTTTCTTCTTTTGCTCTCCCCGCCCAATTCCACTTCTCCTGTCCTCTCCAATCCTGGCTGTGCTCTGCAAGCCTTTGCCTGGGGCAGAGCAGCAGCCTCCAAAGGAAGTTACTGAAAGGTTTTCTGGATAGGAAAGCTGGATGCCTTTCTCCACTCAAAAGCCCAAGGCAGCAGTATTAGTGCACTTAAAAGATGACATTGAGACTAGAAAGAGCCATTTCTTGCACAGAAAGTCAGAGGTGATAAAAGGGAGGCTGGGAAAAAGGCCTTACTCTTTTTGCTGCAAACAGAGAAGAGGGTCCCCTTGGCTTGGGATGTGGTCCCTCTCCCTCCCCCGCATGTTCCATTGACTCTAGTGGTTGCAGAGAAAAAAAGAGAAAGCAAGTGACAGCCCTGCCAGCTTCAAGCTGGTTTTGTCCGTGGAGAAACTGGTATGGGAGTTAGCAAGTCCCAGAGGTGGTAACAAGCTGCACCAGCCCTGCCTCAGAAAACAGCCTGAGAGGAGAGTAATAACATTTTCTAAGAGCCTGGCAGGAGGTAACTCCTGCCATTTCTTGGCACAAGCTTTGGGTTTTAAATGGGACCAGGTAGCGGCTTGTAGAAACTGCAAAGCCAAAGCGTGGAGATCTCTGCTCTCCATATCACAGTTCTGTGGCATCGCTCGTTGTGCTTGCTGAACGTGTTGGCTGTATTTGCATGTCAATGTCAGCTGATCTGACTGGGGTCTAATAAACTGCTCCAGATTTAAAAGTATGGATATTCTATTGAGCTTCTTTGTAAAGTGTTTTGAGATCTTCCCAAGGAAAGCACTGCAAAGTAGTTGATGGCATTGGTGGTATAAATAATTAAAGTCTAACCTCCCAGTAATGAGCTACAGTAAGACCTGGATAAAACTATTACACCACCACATTCACTGTGTCAAAATGCTTGGCAATCATTCTATCAAAATAATGAAGCAGCAGCAAATTTAGGCAGAACCTTAGAGTCCTTTCATCGAGTCTACCCAGCACTGAATGACTGTCATGTGGCATTGCCAAGGGAAAATGGTGAAGAAAGGAGGGGAAATCATATATTCACAGCTACAGTGCACGCTTAAGAGGACTCTGACTGCTTTCATCCCATCAACCTTGTGTAAATACTGATCTCTAAAGAGCAGAAATTGGTCCTTTTTGTTGGGTTCATTATATATAGAGAGGAAATGTTCATCACATTAATAGTTATTAATAGCACAGTCTATTTGCAGTGGACAGGTACTGCCAATGTTTTGCAGAGTGGCAGGTTGCCATCCTGGCTGCAAGAGTTTTTAACAGGGTCAAGGTTTTAGGAGAACTCTTTCCTTTAAATGTTAAGTCCCAGGAGCAGAAGTTGCTTCATACAGCATTCAGGCATGACAGGCCAATTTCTTAGAGGGGTTTAGCTCCTTACCTCCCACTGAAAGCAACAGGGGATGGGTACCTCCTTATCTGCAATCTGGCCTCATGTGACATCTTGCCAGGACTCACCAGGACAGACTTCTGCTGAGCTGCTCTGGGATGGGCTGTCTGACTTGGGCCAGACTCTTGCATATACTGGGATTAGCACTAATGCAAGGAGGCAAAGAAGGCAAATTTTCTCTCCCCTATCACAGTGCTGCCAGGAGCTAGGACTACATTTAGGCCATAGATGCCATGTGTTGTGATTTGTCCTGATTTTTATGATCACCCTCAGTAACAGGGTGAAAACTCAAAGGTTTGTAGTTTTCCTTTGTTTGGATTATTTTTTTCTGCTTGTGGGGATTTTTTTAATTATTATTTATTTATTTTTTGGCATGTGTCAGCTGGCAATCTTGGCTTCAGTGTGTGCCTGCTGCAGTGGTCCCACCTGCACTGGCAAGCTAAGCCTGGTGGGAGTGAGTGAGGAATTGGGGAAGGTGCCACAGGATGCTCTTAGCAGCTCAGTTCACCTGGCACGCAGCTGGATGGTTAAAGGGGATGTACTGTTCCTCATTATTTCAGCTCCCTCCCTTCACACCCTCTTGCACTCCTCCCACCTCACCTAAAAAAAAATAATTGGTAGGAAGGTCTTAGATGAGCATCCGTACTGTTTGGTTCACATTATCTGAGAACCCTACCTACTCAGTTTGTGCTTCTTTCGGCCAAAACCCTGCCAGGTTTGCTGCAGAAGGGTTTGTTCCAGCTATGCCTCCTCCTGCCCCTGGCCTACTGCAGGATGCAAAATGCTCGTAGCACAGAAATGAGGTCACTGCCCTCTGCACTTTAGTTTCTATCCTCTTTTTCACCTAAAGCTGTCCAAGATAACCTACAGTCACCTGGTGCTGGGCTCTGCTCATACTGAGTCAGTTCTGCTCATCACTTTGGGGTACAGCAGAAACACATTTGTGTCGGCTAGTGCTGGCAGGAGGCCAGGGGAGAGAAAGGAGGAGAGAAAGAAAATGGGAGTGGAGGGCAGTCAACACTAATACTGAAAGCTCATCAGCATCTCTGTCACTTCTCTACCATAACAACACATGCTCTGCAAAGGCAAAACTTATGCATGGAACAGCTTTCTGCAGGCCCAGCCCAAAACACGATCAGATATTAAGCACACAAAGATTTAGCCTTTTCCTTTCCAAAACCAATATATTCCTTTGACCTTGGACTTGCTAATAAAACTCCTAAACACATCACAAAATAAAAAAGCAAACAGAAAATGCATCACATATAGCTTGCTTTCCTCAAGGGGAAGAAAAGTCGGATGGAGAAGAATGGCACGTGGCCGAGGCTTGTCATAGGATTTACTGCACTCCTGGAAAGTGCTCAGCTCCCATAGCATCAGACACTACATGGGAGCCCAGATGAAATACTAAACCAGAGTAGGTTTTTTCTGCAAAGTGAGAACCAAAGATGTTTGTGCTTTACCAGCAGTCTAGCAGCATTGACTCTGTGGAATTAGAAATGTTATTTTTCTACCCACATCACTGCCTTGCTATTGCAGAACAACACCAATGACTAATCCCCACCCACATAATAATAATAATAATAATAATCTGTAAACAAAAAAATATCCAAGTGACTCATTTCAAGCTTGACATGCTGCACATCAAATGGACAAGTCCATTTGTCTTTAGACAACACCTTTGAAGTGGATCTACTTTTCCTCGGCTATCACTTCACTGATAAACCACTAGCCTCAACAGCCTCCCCAGGCTGCACTGACAACAAGGTCCCAGGCTTTCAACTTGCCGATATGTTTCATATTTATGGACCAATTATTTTATGCACTTGTTGTACATTGCATTGAGAATCAGGCAGGGATTCACACCGCACAGGAAAGTGCAGTATGAACATCTCAACAAACACCTAATTGTGTTTAGCACATTTGCCTTCTTTAAGACTTGGATAGATGGTATATAGTGAATAACAGTAGCAGAGTGGGGGCCTGTGGAGGGCTTCTCTTACTGACATGTCATCCTATATTACCTTGTCACATTTAGGTAAAGATGGGAGGGGGTAAGGAGGAGAGGCTCTCCTGGGAGGACAGCCAGTTATTTCTGTATTACCAGAAAGTACCAAAAACAACAGCAGTGGAGCAGGAGCCCATACGTACCAGCACTTGCACTCTGAGTAATGAAAACAATTCTGATGATAGCTCTGTCAACAAACCAGGGCTTTATTTTATGTTCCCTCATTTCCTTCTCCCTTGACCTACCTCCTCCTCCAGGGTACAAAGTTCATCTGCAAGTAAGCCACTGCAAGAGCCCAGGGAGAGGGCCAACCTTCTGCAGGAGAGACGTGGGAGCAAGGGTGCTCGTGGATGTTAAAGTAAGATCGAATGAAGAAACCTAAACTTAGCCCATTTCAGATCTTGGCTGTTTCATTTTGTGAAAGTTTTGCTTGCCTTTTCAGACTTGGTGTTGGATTATCATCTCTGAGTGGCAGTATGGGCAGCCCAGCAGAGGCAAGGGCACACAGGGCTGCACACATGCTTGGCTCCTTGCTGCTTCCTTATGAACCACGTTTCCCAGCAGGGAAGCGCCTGGCCAGCAGGCACAGGTATTCCAGCAGAGCCTCCCTGCTGCAGTCGTGCTGTGCAGAACAAGGCACAGACAGTCTTCCTCCTGCTCTCAGTCTCCTCCAACTGCTGTTAAGCTAAGAAAGAACAACCCATTTGTGCCTACACTGAGGTTTTTAATTGCATAATTATGCCAGTAGTGACGTGTTATTTTTTTCTCTCTCACTGATGGCACTTTGTAGTTCAACAGGCTGATGTGTAGATGCTGAGGTTCCTTGGAAAAGCATCTTAGTGTGGGATGTCTCTGGAGGACTAGAGCAAATGCTGGCTATATCATCATCATCTTTGATATCTTCTCTTTGCCTGTGGCTTCTGTTTATTGCTGCTTTGGTAACTGAGCCCTCACCATTTAGCCCTAACAAAGCAACAGAAAAATAAGAGCAGCAACATGTCTCTGGGAGCAGAGTAATAGCAGCTGTGGAAATATATGGCAGGATCTGAGGGCTGAAGGTGTGGCAGCCCTGTGATAAAGCAATAATCAGCTTTTCAAGCTCAGTCAGTTACGTCTTTTTTACTGGGTGCAAGTTATGTGATATATAGCAGACGTAGGAAACAAGTCTTCACCTTGAATATTCTCTGTGTGGCATAAGCAGGCAAAAATAGCCTCTGCTCTCCAGTTGCAGGGAGCGAGGGGAAATGTACACTCAGCCTAGCTCTTGTAAGCAAGTCCATTCACTACCCCACTTTTGGAAGGTCTTACCACACATGACTGTGGGAAGCAGTCCTTCTCAATGACATTTTCATCAGCTTCACAGATTTTTCTGGAGGAAATCACAGCTGCTCTCTGCAGCAATAACTTTGCTGCCTTTACATCCCCACTCATGGAGAGAGCAGTGGGGTGAAATTAGCCATGACAGAGAAAGCCTCTTAAGGAATTTGGATAGGTCAGCAGAAGTGGAAAGCCAGGATACATACTGCAGCAGGGCACACATTCTGCAAGGATAAACTGAGATTTGCAGCATTGCTCTTTGCTTCTGCTAATACCTGGTCTCCAGTTTTTTTCAGCTGCAACTTTCAGCCTTGAAGTCATTCGCATTTTTAAATACATGTACTGGGCAAACCCAAAGGTTTTTACAACGACATTTTCACTAAGGCTGGTATATATGCTTCTACAGCTGCAAAATCTCAAATGGATGAAATAATACATCAAATGCAGAGTTTTAAAACTGAAACTTCTTCTAGTGACAATCAAATTTGCACTGCTTCCCATTTTACCAGGACATTTTCTTTTTAGCAGAAAAAAATGTAGCATTTCCTCAATCAATGCATTGTATAATACAGACAATCTCCTGTGCTGGAACTCCGGACACCACATCCTGACAAGTTCATAGGATCATAGAATGGTTGAGGTTGGAAGGAATCTGTGGGGGTCACCTGGCCCTACCCACTTGCTCAAGCAGGGCCACCTAGAGCCAGTTGCCCAGGACCATGCCCAGACATCTTTTGAACATCTCCAAGGATGGAGACTCCAAAATCAGATGAAGGTTAAATATTTTCGATGGAAGAAGATACCCAGGTCCACTGGACATACCAAAACACTTCTAATGGCATTAAACAAAATTTTGCACACTTGCAGATGAAGGCATTACTGATACTGACCACAAAAAGATTGTCCTCAGAATACTCCGACACTCTTTTCTGGATCTGTGCTGGTTTTGGCTGGGATAGAGTTAATTTTCTTCATAGTAGCTAATATGGGGCTATGTTTTGGATTTGTGCTGAAACCACTGTTGATAACACAGGGATGTTTTCATTACTGCTGAGCAGTGCTTACACAGAGAGTCAAGGCCTTTTCTGCTTCTCACACCACCCCACCAGCAAGGAGGCTGGGGGTGCACAAAAAGTTGGGGGGGGACACAGCCAGGACAGCTGACCCCAACTGACCAAAGGGATATTCCATACCATATGAAGTCAGGCTCAGCATATAAAGCTTGGGGAAGAAGGAAGGAGAGTACACATTTGGAGTGATGGTGTTTGTCTTCCCAAGTAACCATTACGCGTGATGGAGCCCTGCTTTCCTGGAGATGGCTGAACACCTCCCTGCCCATGGGAAGTGGTAAATGAATTCCTTGTCTTGCTTTGCTTGTGTGTGCAGCTTTTGCTTTACCTGTTAAACTGTCTTTATCTCAACCCATGAGTTTTCTCACTTTTACCCTTCTGATTCTCTCTCCCCTCATCCCACCTGGGGGCTGCGTGCTGCTTAGTTGCCAGCTGGGGTTAGACCACAACACGATCTTATTTTTGGATCTCTTAGAAAGAAAGAGGGGCAGGGGGGAGAAAAAGGGGTCCTTTCTAATGTAGGAAGCAAGCATATTCTTGATAGAAGTTAATAGATGTGAAGAGTTCCTAAAAGCTCAGCAGGACCATGTACAAAACAGCTACCCATATAAACATTTAATTTTAATTATAATATGCTTTGGCATCCATGAAAATTGCTCAGCACTTTTCATATTTTAAATATAATTCCTATTGCTAATATTTAAAATCTCTGTGGAGCCATCCTTGCTTACACAGGTTTAGAGAGTGACTAAAGATACCAAAAAATGATTTCCCAAAAGGTTTGTAAGACCATTACTTAAATTTAGGGTTCAGTTCAATAAAGAATTATGCTGTGTTAAGGTTTCTATGGAATTTAGTCGTAAAAAGTTCAGACTGTACTAAAAACGAATTAATTCTGTGGTTTTAGTATTCATTGAAGCCTCCTTCCCCTGTGCACAAATAGCTAACATTATGCCCTGAAAGGTGTGCATGCCAAAAAGGTGGAAGAGGATATTCTGAGCTCAAGACTATAGAACAGTAGGTCTATTAAAAAAGGGAACTTTCTCAAATAGTTCGAAAGATAATAGAGCTGCCTGCAGGCAGCTTTTACTTGCATTCCGATCAATTATAGGGATTTATGCAACTATTTATTACACTGGTTAAAATAAATACTTACCACATCAATCTGGGCTACATATGGTACCCATATAGCATCTAAAGATGAAATATGCTCAAAAAGAAATTAGTAACTTTTGCAGTACATACATTAAGCTTTTGTAGTGCCTTCCCATGCAAATATTTGATGTGTAAATACTGTTAGCAGTTACAAGGATTTTTCTGAGACTTTGTAATATTCACCCAAATCACCTGAGATTCTTGAATGAGCTTGTTAAAAATAAGAAAAAAGCTGACAAATATTCACTTAAAAAAATAAACCACCTGAGCTGAAGGCAGTGAAGGCACCAAAACAGGAGGTATTTTTCTAATGTATTGGTTCCATTTCTGCCACCAAAAACAAAGTCCTCCACTCATTGCAGTTCTTAGCTGGAAACATTTCTAACCTGTGTGTGGAGGGAGATCTTCCCGTGAACTGATACTGACCCGTACATTTGCTTCGTGCTGGTCACATTCTGCTGCTTCAATGTAGCCCACAAATATTTTTGTTTGAATTGCAGCCTGGCTCCCATAGCCATGAGAAAAATCTTTGAATTACAAGTAACTTGTCTATTGAATTGAACCCTTGTCTTCATAGAAATAGGAATGTTAAAAAAAAAAATAAAAAGGAAAAAGCCACCACTGATTCACTTAATTTTAAAGAGTGATTTTTTTTTTTTTTTTTTCTTTTTGGCAGGGCGGGGTAATGTTATTTTGCATTTCATACCAAGAATGCCAGCTGCCAGGAACATCAGACAGACAACGGGAAGTATCCAATACTAGTGCAAGCAACTGTGCTTGTAAAAATATCTAAAGGCAACTTCTGAACAAGGGGAAGCTTTAAATTACAGGTGAGAATTTTTTTTTTTTGCTATTTTTAGACACAGTCTTTGTTTTACAGACATCTGTTGGAAGCAAAATAACCAAACTGACTTGCACAACCATGCAATTCTTTTTTTTTTTTCCCCTTATGGCTGAGTTTTCTCTGTTACATATCAAAGACCATTAGTACCACTGAAGGAGCTGAATGCAATTTCTTAAATAATTCATGTGACAGATTGCTTGCTTGAATCAGTTCAAGTTCCTTGAGATGTATTTTTTTTTTAATAAAGTTGAGGGTCTGCATAAATTAGAGAATTTAGTATTACTTAAGGATCTTTACTAGCCAGCTGCTTCTATATTTGTTTTTAATGGTAGGGCAAAATATAAAAAGCTTAAAAACTTGACAAAAATCAGAAATACTGCCACAGGCTGTTAAAACATTTCTTGCATAGTGGCAAAATGTGGCTTGCAAGGCAGTTATCCACCTTTTTTTGTGAGAAGCTGCTTTTCTTTTTCAGATGGCTCACAGGATAGCGATTGGAAAAAAAAAAAGGAGGAAATACTAAGTCACTTTCAGTAATCCAACCCTTATTTTCCTATCTATGATTAAGCATGCACATATTGGTGTATATGTAACTTTCTTCCCTCTGAAATTGTTTGAAAGGAACTGGCTTACAACTTAAAAAAAAAGCCCAGCATTTTTTTTTCCCCCCAACAAATCTTTGCAGGCATTACATTTGCATTAGGAATAAAAATATTGCAATAAATCTTCACCTCACAAAGCTTTCTGTAACCATCTGTCAGGAAATCTGTATTAGCCTGGAGTAAGCATCAGTTCATGTATCCTTTTTTTCTTACTCTAAGGTTAAAAAATTTCAGTTTTAATGATGATGTGAACTCATTTCATTAGATAGAAAAATGTGCAGAATGCACACACGGCTGTTCAGCTAATACATTTCATGGTAAGGCTTTAAACATCTAATTTATGGTGACTGTCTGTCTCGATCCTGGCAAACTGCATAGCCAAACTTCTCCATGTCAGAGTTTCAAGACATTTGCCATTCCTGGCAGGAACAAAGGTGGTTGTAATTCATGGGACAGGAGAGGAATGGGCTCCTCGGCTCTGCGGTCTCACCTCCGTCAGCACAACCTCTGGCCCCAGTGGCTAGAAACCCGCTGCCCTCAGTCTCCATAGAGTTCCCAACCCAACAGGAAATTACAGTGTTGATATGGTTTCATTTTTCTACAGTGACATCAAACATTTATAGTGACACATATAAGAATATATTATATATTTATATAAATATATAAAATATTTATATAAAATATATAAATAAATACATATACAAAATATGGCATTACTTTCCAGAGAGATGTTACATTTCACAGGCCACCTTTCCTTATCCAGATTTCATTGTCATACAGAATTTGTCATGAAGTTCAGTAAACAATCAGCCTCAAAAAAAAAATTGCAAAAGTCTTCCTTATGCAAAAACATCACATACCAGAACAAAACCAAATCACTTCTCTTCCAATTAAAAGGACATGTAACATCATGGCAGACAGTTGGTTTAAATATTTAAACCCAAGGGTTGTTATTCTATGCTTAGATGCAGGCAAATAATTTCTACCAAAGTCAAAGCAAGCAACAATTGTGTGCAGCATAAATGAAGCGCGTGGGTCTCAACATGCGGGTCCACAATCCCCCCATCTTGTCAGCATTGTTTTAAACAGGAGTTCCTAATACAGAGTATGTGCTTTGGTAGAGTGTACCAAGACAACACAGTAGATACAGCTTTTCAAAATAAATAAACAAATTGAAAGGATGGTACTGTAATGGCAATTTTTTGTTCATGAATATTCTATATTAGTGTGAGCAGAAAACGGAGGAAATGTAAGCTCTGTTGCACAAACTGAAGCAAAGGACAGACGGAAGAATGCTTTCCCAAGAGCTTCAGTGCAACTGTTATCCTTTCCAGTGGCATAATTCAGTGATGGGTACATTACAAATACCAGTAACATAAAATAATTAAAAAAAAATTAAAAAATATTATCTTGGTATTTGTAGTTACTTCAAATAACAAAACTTAGTATCTTCTGAAAACACTTCCTTTGCTCCACAAATTCATTTCTGTTATCTAGAATAGGTCATATGCAATATGTGTATGCATATGGATCTATACATATTTGTAAATCATTCCACACCCTTACTTTCTCCTTGCATACAGAAGTATACACTAGAAGTATGGTGTAGTATTTGGTATTCACATGTTACATTTAAATAAAGTTTATTAAAAAACAATTATATTAAATACAGACTAACAGAATATTCATAATATATTTTACAGAAAAAATAGCCATGTCTTTATTTTAGAAATACGTTTCTTTAAAAAGTTCTTTGAGATTTTTATAAAACTTTTTACCCGTGAAGATAAGTTTCCCATCAGACCTGTAAAAAAAGCTTAACCTTTAAATCCTTGTGGTTTTTTTGTTTTGCCCTTTTTTTTTTTTTTTTTTGCTTACAATCTATAAATTCTTTAAAATAAAAAACCAGTATCTTTCGGGATCAAATTGGTCACAGGCCGTTCTTTAAAAGGTCAGTGGAGACTCCCTGAATCCATTCTGAAGTGCCTTTTGTTTTTTTCTCTCTCTGGGTATCAATAGTGCAGGTTTACGTGGGAATTCAGAGCTCCCTACAGGTCCTATAGGAAGCCCCACGCGTGTCGGTGGAGGGGTGCAGCTGCAGCAGCGTCCGCAGAGGCTGCAACTCCCCATCGGCCACAGAGACAGAGCTCATTACTCCACGCGCAACGCAGTCCACAGTGTTTGCCCAGCCCCTCCAAGGTCTCTGCGAGTTCCAGCGGCCACGCACAGATGCCAGAAGAGCTGGCACCCAGCCCTCATTTGCTTTCCAGGTTATAGCAGTGGACATCTCCTTTTCCCTTCCCATCATACCCAGGAAGCGGCTGTCCATATTTATCCACGCACCAGCAGTAACCTCTCTTTCGGCCTTTGGATGGGCGACACTGAAACAGAATGAAAGACTCAATTAGCATTATTTTTGCTTTCTCCACTCTTAGTGTTATATAGCAGGGATTCCTGCTCATTTCATCACTGCACTTCCATATCCTGGCCATATCTGACAGAATCAAACAGTGTATTTATTACCACTACAAAGTATTACAATAAAAGCTTGCCACCTCTGCCCGTCAACCCCTTTGGGTCTAATTATAATAAAACTGCTGTAAGAAGTACCAGAAAACAGCCTTATGAACTATTCCCTATTATATGAGGCAGTACAGTTGCCCCCTTTGAATAGCAGGACTACTTGCAACAGTATGGGCTGACAACTGGGACCCATCTTTGAAAAAGAAAGTTAACAGATTTATTCTACGCTAAAGCACAGGTCTGGCAAAGAGAGCCATTGCAGCAATAAACACCCTTGGCTTGCATCTGTTTGCTGGAGGAATTTCAACACTGTAGTTAACATTTATTAAGAGATACATAATCCTTCTATAATGGAGTTAATCACTTCAACAACTGTTAGGTGTACTAGAACTTTACATGTGTATTTTCCTATGAATAAGGTTGCTTATATACCAATCTATAACCTATGTCAGCTTTAGAATTTGCCTGGTGGAATTTGCCAGCAACGCTGACCAACCTGAAACTACCACTAGAATGGCAATGACACTGAACTTCTTCAGAAATATGCAGTAAAAATGCATTATAAAGTCCAGTAAGTACTAAGTAATGCTCTCCCCAAGGAACCAAGAATGTTAAAAAATGGACTAAAGGAGATGACTTGTTGCAGGTTGCATTCAGTATGCAACCCTGGACACAGCTACATACTGTGAACCTCTGATACCCTGCTCTCAAAAGACATGTGTCTCCAGGACACAGATTATCTCACTAGGTTTGCCATGGTCAACCTTATTGTCAAGACATAGCCTCCAAGTCAGCTCAAGTTTTGAGATTTGGTGATACAGAATTTGCTGCAAATGCTAACAGAGGTGGCTGTTTAGTCAGGACAGACTTACAAAGGAGGCAGTGACATAAATATATCTAGCTTTTCAGAGACTGAGGTTTCATCTGTTGCATCGCCAACATGAAGGAAGATAGGCTAGACTGAAGCCATTTATGGCCCTCAGCAATGTCAGGGCTGTCATGCAAGCAGAGCAAATGCTGTCTCTGAGATCACACTCACAGCAATTCAAGTATTTCAGAGGTTCAGGCTGGTACAAGTCAGGTAAAGTTTGCCATTAGCGCTCAACTGCTTGTTCTCCAGAGTCTAATAGGCGTGTCCCCATCTGCCATGTGGATATGACAGTGGCACACAAAGCAAAGTGTCTTTTCCATGTGTAGGTACACAAGGAAACATCGAGCGAGTGTAGGGCTACCCAAAGTGCCTGATCCTTTCCACATCTAGCTTAGGACCTCAGGCAAAAGGGTGGTATCTTGGACAGAACTGTGAAATGGGTCACTCCTGGGACAGCCTGCACCAGCAGATTAGCCTCTGAGCTAAGTAATTTTTGCCAGCATGGAGTAGGGTAGACAGTCCTCCTCACCTGGAACTTGTGAAAGTGAGATGGGAACAGATCACACATTAGACACAAATTTCTGAACAAGTTTCCATCTTGTTATTTTATTTTAGAGTAAATGAGGTAATGTTAACCACCATAACTGCAAATTAATCTACCTTTGTGATATATTTTTGAGTAAGAAGCCCAATGCGGAAATAATACAATGACTTCTCTTGTCTGAATTTGCAGTCCTCCTGCATTAGCCCTATGCAAATGGATGGCAGCAGGATGACAAGATCAAGCTTGAAGTACGTATCAGCTTATTTTAGGAGATGGTGAAGAAGTTCAAACCTACTGAGAGAAAACAGCTACATTAATAATTTGCTAAACTACGTGGTTAGCTGCATTTGAGTTCTAGTTACCTGTTCAGCTGGTTCTCTGTACTCAATCTTTAAACGTAAGTTTTAAAACTGTATATTGTCTCAATAGCCTGACTAGGGCTTGTGCGTACTCTCCAGGATTTCTGTGAACGGCTGCTCAAAGTCCACTGACGTCAATGGGAAATTTTCCTTCAATTTTGGTAGCAACCGGACTGGACTTTAGCTTAAGTGGTATTTACATTTAGCGACTTAAATTCTTCATGCTCAAAACTGAGGAATTCATAAACAATAGCCTTTGCACTATTTAAATTTTACAGAAAAGGAAACTGAGGCAGCAGTTCTTGAGTTGTTTTTCCCAAGAGCAGGCACAGATGGAGCCCAAATTAGAGCACAGCACTTCTGGCTGCCAGCCTAGTACTCCGGCAATGAAACTACACTTCTGCTAATAATAGTAACACAGCCTCCCCTTTTAGAAGTACTATATGAAGTGTGTTACACAACTCTCGCTGATTCATAGGCTTGCATCACTCTCAAAACAAATGATCAATTAAAGTTATCTCATGCTGTTGGAGGTTTTGATTGCTTTTTACAGTTGCATAATCAATTTTCGGAATTAACTACAACATGAAGTTAGTCTGCAGGAACATCTTCCCTACTACTAATATTTTTTTTTTTTATTATTTCTTCTAGACAGCCCATTTGGAAAACAAAACGCTTAGATCATTACACAGCTGAAATAACGCTCTGTGAGCAAACAATTACCTTTTCCAATCTGAGATTTTGTATTACCCGCTCAGCCATGGCATCAGTAGTAAAGCGCTTTTGATTCAAAAGTGATGTTTTTATCTTGAAGCAGCTAGCTTGCATTCCCTGCAGGAGTGGTGGACAGTTCATATGGAAAAAATATATATAAATATCCGCTCTTCTGAATTTTGTACATTTCAAGGCCCTGCCCAGCTCTTCTGTGTGACTTCAGAAGTCCAAAAAGCTGGAAAACTGCCCAAGCGGTGGAGCCAATAATTACTTTTGATAGAAACACCAGCTGCCAGCTTCCATGCCACCTGCCCCTCTCCCTTCCACAAAGAAGTGCCGCAGAGGCATTCGTGGGGCACAGCAAAGCATATGGTATCCTATTGAATTCCTGGTCAGCCCAGAGGTCTCCATGGAGCTACAACTGTGGTCTCCCGGAACAGACTGCAGACAGCACTGACATATACCTTGGGCCGTTTTGGCTCCCGCCAAGCCCAGCTCTGTTTTCAGTGGAATGATGCCAGCTCACATTTAGGTGAGTATCTGGCTCCGGTATACAAATACAGGGCAATTACTAGAATTGCCCCATATAATAATTCTGATTTCATCAAAACTTTTTTTTCCATGCTTGAGGCAGAAATGTGCCTGTATCAACCTATTCCACATAAATATACCTATATACCACAGCTGAATAGTACAACCTTACATATGTGATTTATTAAGACAAAGAGTTCTAAATTTTAATAGGCCTGATTTAAACAAAGTTTTTATATAAACACAAGGTGTGAAATATTTTTCATGTCATACCCTGACAGATAAATTTATGTTCTTAAAATTGTTTCACACATGCAAATTACTCCCTATGGTTGTTCCTCAAAAGTCAATTTCTAGATGTGCAGAAATGTCTTGAAAAATAACTGCTTTCAGCTTGACTGCAAGAGCAGGTGAAGAGGGAGGTAGAATATACTAACATGTGAAGTGCCTCCTGAATGAATTTTAATGGTTTCCAGAGTGGTCATAATTATGAGATTCCTACCATCACACACCTATCTACATTATCATCCTAAGGCAGTGCTTTTGGCAGCTGTTTCCAGAATTCAAAATACCTAGCTCGCACTCATTTTTGGACAGGTTTACCATCTATTTTCTAACCTATTATTCTGAATTTTGTTGTCACAACAGAATATAATTGAATTACAGATTGAATGCTGCTAATAATAGCAATGAAGGAAATTAATAAAATAGGCTAGCATTCTGTTAATGAGATTAGACACCTGCTCACAGTGCCTAAAATATTAGACCTACATGTTGAGGCTCCAAAAAGAAAACCAAACAAACACAATTGTTGCATTGCCTTGCAGACAGTGAATCCAGTCTGGACAAGACTCACTCACTTCTCAAACTGATGCTTTTTTCTAGGAGTTAATTCTACAAGGGCAACTCAAATGCACTATTTTTGATTTGTATTTTGTTTGTATGAGAAGCAGCCTGCCTCTGTAAGCCCTACCTGTGGAGGCCTGTTCCCAGGGTTGATTAAGGTTCATTTACAGGAGAAGCACTCCAACTGCATTTCACGTAGAATATTTACTCACATGGACTCCGTTTGTAGGCATCTCCTGCAAGATCCTGAGCTGTCTCAAACTACCAGTGAAACTACTGGGACCTGTGTAAATTGGCATGGGGCTTGACAAGGCTGGCCAGGTATGAAAGTGCCACTCCATCCTCTATGTTTGCTGTCCAGACAGGCTACTGCACAGAGCACAAGAACCTTTCCTAAAGCAGTTTGAAAGTCTCCAGGCAGCACGAACACCACACAGATGGCAGAAGCATGCCTTTGCTCCGTACCAACACCTTATTCTCATAAACCAACTTCTAGGAACAAAGACTAGGTAAGGGTATTATCTGTCTTTCCTTTTTTTTTCCTCCGTATTTCCTTTTTTTCCTGCCTCGGTGGCAGAACTATGACTGCTCTTTAAAGTACAGTCATCCTTTAAAGTAAGGCACTTTAATACGTGCTTACTGTGGATCTGATCTACTGCATACACATGCCAGAGACTGCGTGCAAACCACTACCTTTTTGCTGACAAAGCAAAAACCTCAGAGTCTGAAGACAGATGAAAGGAAGATCTACTGAACAAAGTAAATACCAATCTGCGGTCTTCTGTAATACCTAGAAAAGGAATAGGGCTACCCTACACTTGTGTGCCTTGAACACATTTAAATGATGTGCTGTTCTAGAGTAGCTAAACAAATGCTTTTATGGCACAGGCACAAAACACAATCCTAACCTCACTCCACATAGCAGTCCAACATATTTTCTGAACAAACGCAGACCAAGATGTGAGCATTGCTCTCTGCTAGCTTATGCACAGCAGGACATGAATGACACAGGCTTCTCAAAACTGCAGACGACAAAAAGAAACACTGTCCCTGCTTGGGAGTTGCCACCACCTGCTCGGGAAAAGCTGCAGAGCGTAGACAAGCTCAGCAGCATGCATCGAAGGTCAAACAGTGCAGTCAATGCCGGGCTGATGGCAGAAGGGACAGTTGGAAACCTCACCCCTATTGCAAATGCCCCACCTGACACTGCCAGCTTAACACAGAGCTCCAGGGAATACCCGAAAGGGAAAGACTGTTTCTAAGAAAGCTGGAAGCCAAAAAATGGAGAGATACCATTCCTAAAATAAGGTTGCCTGGTTGGAGGTTGGCCTCTCACTTCCAACCAATGAACTGCATTAGCTAGTAACACAGAGTCAGCCAGTCCGTTGGTTACCAGAGAGAGAGAGGCTGACTCGTGTAAACCCAAATGGGAGACACAAGATCGTCCACGAACAAAACCTGTCCTTACAGAGAGCCTGCCTTGAGGAAAATCTTGAAGAAACTTCTGAATTCAGGAAATTTTGGAATTATACCAAGAAATACATTTGGAGGCAGATCACTAACTCAATACTGGAATTAGATGGGATGTGCACACTAAGCAAAGAACCTGGCATGTTCCCCAAGTTCCTGAATGAGCTTCAAGGGCAGCACTGAATGGCAAATGCTGCCGTAGCTCAATCTGACACAACTAAAGCATAAATACCTGCAGTTTAGGTCTGCATTTGTCAAGAGGGGTCACAACCCCAGAACCAAAGAGGGCTGAGGAGGCATCCTTGCTGCAGAGTAACTACTAGATGTATCACTTTCACGATAACATGACCTGGATTTTGGAAGTGATCTGTGTAGCACATAAAGGACAGATATATACCTTTCTCAAGTTGCTTTTTGTAATACGATCCAGTGCACTTCTTCTAGGAACTCTGAAGCAGCTATTTACAATTCAAAGCATTGATCTATTGCAGTCATATGGTGAATGCAACATTTAGCTCTGTGGGTTATTACAGAGGCACTGCTTTTTTTAAACCAAAGGACATTAGTATCTAGGACACCAGCCAACCCATGTGTGATTAGGTATGAAGTTTCTCAAATGAATCTGTTGTCATGACCAACAGAAAATAAAAACACTGTCCCCACTTGACAAGGTTCAGCACTATCAGATCAGGTCCTAAAACTGGAAATTAACTAGTTCCTCTGTAAAATGATACATAGTGCACCTTGCTGGCAAGATCCTTCAGCAAAGATGCAAAAAAGGTGAAGTACATTCATTGAAATGATCAAGACTGTACTTACTTGCTTTTTCTTGTAGAATCCCTTCTTGTCACAATTTGGAATATGAAACCCCCTGGGACTCAAGACATTCAGGATCTTTAGATGGTTTAAAGTGTCTTCCATTTCTCTACGACAGGGACCCTGTTAACGAGCATGTTTTAGAAAACACAGATGAAACTTCATTCCCAAATGCTGTCTTTGACACAAGAATGAAAGGGCAAGAAGCATAAACCCAAACAAATCCATTAAAAAAAGGGATGGTTGGATATGTCAAAAGGCAGACAATTCACAGATAAAATTCTGACTTTCTGCTTTATTCAGAATAAACCGATTTCTATACACTGAAGGTCCTAAGCTATGCTGAGGCACAGACTGGCATTTCCAGTTGAAATCTCAGCCACATATACCTATGGGAAGGCTTAACCGGTATGTAAATTGATCACATATAACCAAGGTTTGGAAAAGCTGGCTTGCACCAAGTGGGAAAAGAAGAAGGTAGGCAACTGGAAATACAACACTTGGTAGATTTTCCCTAATGCCATTTGATTTTCGTGATTCTGCTGGATTTGAAAGCTTAAACGAAATGAATTATTTGGAAACAAGTAGTCTGGCATAATGTACATGTATATAGAAAAATACTGCAACTTTGACAACAACTCCCAATTTCAACTGGACGAAATGGATGCAGCCATGCAAAGGAATGGTTGTACACAACATTCTCATTAGACAAGTATGTCGCTTTTTTCCTCACTTTCTCCATCTTTAAAAGGCTGACAACAATGTAGTGAGGATTAGTTCTAGGACAACGAACCAAAAAGAACTTCCAGAAGCACTTTTAAGAGCATATCTCAAATGCCAACTAATTATTTCTCACTGCAGCCCTTCAGGGTAGGGAGTAAAGTGTTACAAGCCCCACTTTGCAGTCAGAAAACCAGGAGCGGAGGAGTTCATGTTTTGCCAGAGGCCAAGAAGGCAGTGTCAGCAGTGGGATCGGGATTCAAGAGTTGCAGCCTACAAACTGTGCTTAGCTATACTCCTGTCTGGGCACATTACTGACTTGGTCCAACAGCCCACTTATTCAGCAGAGACCTGAAAATTTTTTTTGCATGGCTGCATGTGTTTAAAATGTTTAACTTGCCGTATCAACACAAAGTCTCATTTGGTGCATTTTTTAATTACTGGAGTAATGGCACTTGTATTTTCAAGTGGTAATATTAATAGTTTGCCCATGTAAAGTGCCTTTCATGTGAGTGTCTGAAAGCATACAGACGCCATAGTTCTACTGGAGTTTAAAATTGATTTTTTTTGTTAGCAAAGACCTTCCTTGCTGCTTTCATGTTTTCTTTCAGTATCCATCCCACAAGCTCTAAACATGTGCTTTAAATTGCTGCTCTTACTGGCATTCCGTAAAAAAATGAAACGGCTCAGACACGCTGACTGCAAATCACACACGTTCAAGATGTGGTCCCAAGTTGGGCATACAAAAAGATCAACAGCTTTTTTCTAATTATTATTTTGAAGCAGGCTTCCAAAGTCAGCAAGATCAATGCCAAAAGCTAACATGCAGACACAGCCAGAAGGGCATTTGCTGACAAAGGCACCTGTCCCCAATGGACTTATTTCTGCTTCTTAGAGACACCAGCAGCCTTTGTAAGTTGGTGTGTCTTTCCTCATGGGGCCCAGCTACCATGTAAGTGAAATGTTCATCCTAGTTAAGACCAGACCCTATTTTCTCAGAGCTACCAAAGCTCTGTTTTTTCACTGTAGGCAGTTTACTTCATGTTTTTGGGAGGAGGAGACCTTGGAAAGGAGATAGTGTAATGTTTTTACTAGACGGCTGGACATCAGTGACAAACTAAACAAGCAGCTTCACCACCCTTGCTGTGTTAATTTGGAGACCACACTCTCTTCAGATACAACTTTCCACCTCATACAGGTTTCCAAACCTTCTTTTGCAGGTGGGAAGCCACATCTGGTTTCACGACGACTGTTTAGATGAAACAGCAAAGTATATCCAGACATATTTTTTAAGCCGTCTGGCACAGGCATAAGGACAACCACTGGGTTATTAGCCAGGATGTCCAGGAACAGGAATTACTCTCCCCTCAGAATCATCACCCTCTGGCTGCCCTGCAAATCCGCTGGGCAACAGTCTGTAGGAGGCAATGGCAGCTCGTGTGCCTGTGAGCCTTTGCATTTAGGCAGTGGCACCAAACAATGACTGCAAGTGGAGGCGGTGTTCAGCACATCATACAAACAATGACTAATCAGTCCAGATACTAATCCTTCAACCCAGCCTAAGTTTATCTCCCTTGATTTGCGCTGTGGAGTGTGAACACATTGCCACTACGCTGAATGTGAAACATCTTTTTTCCATTATTGCAACCCTATAGTGCTATTTGCAACCAAATTTAATGATGACACTATTAAACCTGTCCCAAGTCCAGTCACACAAATGCTTGATAATTACAGGTGGGAACAAGAACTTTCAATCTCTAAGAAATTACTTAATGAAAAATCATACTTGTATCAATGTAAACATCATTGCGTTAGGCCTCTGTGTTTTCTGAACCTGATCTGCTTGGTCTGCTGATTGTCTGCATTTGCAGATCCAATAGTTTTACCGGTTAAACAGCCAGAATGCCCTAAATGGCTACACCAGTTACCACCATTTAGTTATTTAGTTTATTTATTTATCTTGTCTTATGCACAGCATGCGTATACATACACACACATGCGCACAGTCACATGCTGGGAAATGTCTTTCCATTTACAAAAGTACTTACGTATTCAGTCTCTTGTTTGGATTCAGAAGAGAAATTCAGTGTATCTGTACTCTGCGAATCATATTCCACTTTATAGCGCTGTGTATTTTTGGCTTGCACTTTCCTGATGATATCTATTTTGGTGTGCGGTGGATGCGATTTGGAATCTGGCACCCTGTGAGAGTTTGGGATGGCCTGATTTTCTATACTGCTGGTACTCCGGTCGTCTTCTTCTGAATCACTGGAATTTCCTTTGAGAAGAACAAATGCAGTGAAGAAGCAATGTTAATCAACTGGCAGCTGCATCTGGAAGGGCAACAAGCCACTAGATTAGTCTATGTGCTTAATGTTCCTTTACAAAATGTCTATGTGCTTAATTTTCCTTTACAAAGTAGCGACGTACAAAAAAAAAGATGAACAACTTCGCATTCCACATGCATCAGCACCTTTGCTGCCAAGAGATGACTTTTGTAACTAACTGAAGCATCCCCTTGCTCCCGACAGCCTCGCAAGGTACCCCACTGCACCACCCGCACTGGCAGCCCAACACCTGAAAACTAGCTACCTCCACTTCGCTGCGAGCCACCACCGCCCCGGTTTCTCGCCCCTCGGTGTCCGCTGCAGTTTCGCCCGCCGGCAGGAGGGGGCGGGTCTGCGCCGCCGGCGGAGCGGCCGCCGCTGAAGCGGGAGCCCGCAGCAGCCCCAGCGGCGCCGGGGGCGCGGAACCTTCCCCTCCGCCACTGCTGACCCACGGCTGATTTAATCAACTTCAGTTAAACGCGGCTGGCTTGGGTAACTTATGGGCTGTAGTGTGACTCCCTTTTCTTCCCCAGGAAGGTGATATTTTTTTTTCCTTTTAAAGAGGCGTTAATAGAATAAATTCTACCACGTTGAGTTTCACGGTTCTAGTTAGCTATTTTTAACACTTTTCTTTATTTTATTCAACATACAGAAGAAGAAATAAAAAAAAAAGCATGTTTTCACTTTTCTGCTATTAAAATCAGAAACGTTTCTAAGTGTACAAAATACATTTTAAAGGTAATGGACAAAAACATGCCATTCATTCTGTAATAGTGTCAAAGGACAAACATCTGCTTTCATTACAAGCTTCAAAAATATTTTCTCTTTAAACTACCATCCACAAAAATATAGGAGAAGCATATTTTTCCAAAATACTGCATAAGCCCAGTGTTCCTGTACCTTCTGAGGTATTTGTCTGCACTGCATTTCTCCCGCTTAGGAGACTCCTGCAGTGTAACTGTAACTGGCTCCATTTCCTCCAGGGAATTTTTCAAGTTCAGATATTTCTATCAGCTAAGTAGCTAAGTCCCAGTAGTTGCTGCCTTGGCTGCTGGCCACTTTTTTTGTGTGTGTGTGTATAAAGGAAATCATATTGGGAGTGCACAAGGATAACTGATGTGCAAGGAACATCCTGGAAATCTATATTAAAATTTTACTTGATGGCTCACTGAAAAACCACAAAAGCCAAGAAATTCAGTGCTAAACCTGAAAGGCCATGTTCATGTAGCCCATTGACTCACACAGGCAGTACAGTGCCACTGCCAATACCCAGGAACAGGGAAGGAACACAAGGAAGAGGAGGAGGGATCTGAGTTAACATCTTGGTACCAGTGGTTTTAGTGTAGCCACTGCTGGCAATGGACATAATTGACCAGGAAAATCCAACTCCCAGTGCAAATGGATTAAGGAAGTTTAAGTCTTAAGTCTAAATTTCCTGGCTTTTGTGGGTTTAACTCAGACTCTCAGCGGTATTTGAACATATTTTTGGTGGCTTAATGTCCTGTTTTTAAACAGTGGTATTTTTTTTTCCACATTCTCAATGAAGTTTGCAAGAAATAACACAATAAAATGTTATAAACCTGAATCTCCTAAATATAAATATTATGTCTGCTAGGTTTTCTGCAATCAGTTCAGTTCATTAGTTTGCCTCCTCTACCAAAATATAAGTACAAAATACTCTTAATGTGCATTAAACAATTACCAGGCTGGTCATTTCGGTTTAGATAGACCATCACATTTCAACAGCACTTCTTACATTTCAATTCGGAATGGCTGTAATGCCACATTTTAAAATGTAAGGCATATTTGATTAACTCAAAAAACTTGGTGCCATGTTAGCTTTACTCTCTTGTAACAGAAACAAAATTGCTATGAGAGTTACTTGCTCTTTTAAAAAAATCAGATTAGGATTGCACATGCACACTGCTACTTAGCACTTTAGTGCCCCAAAAAACTGAACTGTAAAGTAAGTCAGTGGCCTATTACAGTTGCTGTTAAGAAGATACTGTAATATGCACCAGCCCATACAGATTTCTAGCAATTTCTGTAAACTAGAAATGACCAAAAGTGTAGCACGTGATGCAGGACCTAGCTGTGTAAGGGAAATAATGTGATCCTGCTCGTGGAAGGTGTGTACCAGGGAATGTTGGATTTTGAGCTGAAAGTGGAATGGTTCCTGTGAGGAAGTGGGCACTATGTGTCACACAAGTTCAGTGTACTTCCTTCTTGCACCCTAGGTCTACAACTTTCACTCCTTGAATGTGAACTGTAAGGGTCCTACTTTGCACTTTTTAAGGAATTGAAGCTCCTACTGATTTCAAAATCAGAGTTCTCAGCCAAGAATGCAGAAACAGGGACTCATTATTTTGACTACTTAGGCTAAAATTTGAAAGATTTTCAGCAAAGTGCAGCTCTGTCTTCCCCTTTCTCTTTCTCTAACAGTCACTGTTAAAAGCACTACCCCTCCATTAAACAGCACAAACTCTCAAGTACAGAGGAGACGCCCCTTGTTTCCAATTCATGTGAAGGATGAATATTCAGAGCCAATTTCATGTGATACAGGAAGCTGCTCCATGTTCCAATGAGATTTACAACTTCAGTGAGTACCTCTGAACTCTGATTCAAATTGCCACAGCTTGGGAGCAGCACATAAATAAGTATAATAAGGCATCTCCTACTCTCATAGCAGCCAGTTAACTGGAGCACTGGTGCCACTTCCTCAGCTAAGGAAAGGCCAGCCAAAGAGTCTCTGCAACCTAGCAGAAAAACTCCTGGCTTTTTAAAAATGCAAACAGTGGATAGCCTTTTGACACACTTTTCTATTAAATAAATGTTAACATACTTGCTGTTGGTTAGCAAACAGTTTAATTAAATGTTTGCACAGAGGGACTGTGCTTTCTTGATCTGAATCCCAAGTTTCCCTGTCTTAAGTTTCCAAATGTGCATGCTAACAGAACTTTTTCCAATCGTCCCTTCCTCTTCAAACAAAACAAAACCCGCTCTGTGAACGTCTCATTTACAAGACATGTAAGAGGATGTAAGAGGAAAGCTTCGTTTGACCAAAGATTTATTTGCAGTGCAGGCAAAAAAACAACGTCCTCTTAAATACTGCTGTGCAAATGCTTTGTTCCAAATAACCACCTTCCCGGGCCGAGGGAATATTTAACTTTTTTTTTTTTTTCTTTCTCTCTCTGTGCTCGGCCACGCTATAGCGCAGGAATTAACCCACACTCTCCAGTTTTCTCGCACTCTCTTTCCAGGAACACTGGAGACAAATCGCGAGGATTTCACCCACTCTCCATCCAGGCTCTGCAGCCTGGCAGCCGCACGCACCCGCAGGAGCAACATGCAATCCCTCCCTCCCCACCCCCCACCCCCCTTTTTGGTTTTTTTTGGTAAAGGAGCACCTCTGGCTCTTTTGCGAGGAGCTACTTCTTAGCATCAGCGTCGAAGAAAACTAATATGTACATAAATAAGGTATAAGAGGTACATCTTCCTTTGCTGCGGCAGAGGCATCCCTCCTTCAGAGCGATCTCGGCCACGGCTACGTGGCTGCCCGAGCAGCCCCCCGCGGACCGGCAGCCGGCCGGCAGTGCCGGGCAGCGAGCGAAAGGCCTTTCCGGAGGACCAGGTCTGCAGCATGCCTGCGCGCGCCTCCCCCTCTCCTGCTGCGAGCAACTTACTTTTTAACTTTATTACAAAAAAACCCAAGCCAACCAAACAAAAAAAGGCAAAGAAGCAGCGAACAAGAAAAGAGGGGGCGAATGCACGCGATCTCTTTACGCTTCTTCGCCCCCGCCCCGAGGCGCTGCCCCCTTACCTGCAGCGTGCGGTCCCGGCAGGAGGAAGGTCCGCAGCTNCGCCGCCGCCACTGCCCACAGCACGCCGTGCCGCGGCACCATGGCAACCGGCGGAGGGGGGCCGCCGGGAGGCGCCCCCGCGCACCCCCGCCCGGGGAGCGGGACGGGCAGAGCCCCGCGCGGGCACGGACACGCCGCCGCTCGCCCTCGGGAGCGCGGCCGCCGCGAGCGGAGGGGAGCGGAGCGGAGCAACACGCGCAGCCCGCGCCGCCTCCGAAGGGCTGCGGAGAGAGGAGCCGCCAGCCGCTCGTACCCCTACCAGCGCGGGGAGGCAGGAGAGGCGCGCTTGCCGGCACACACACCGACCCTCTCTTCA
>VXBL01006011.1:0-23475 GCA_013400195.1 Aramus guarauna | reverse complement strand
CATCTGTCCCCTCGTGCCGCCCGGCCCGCCCTATATAGCGCCGCGGCCGCGGGCCCGCCCCGCACCATGAATAACGAGCGGCGCGGCGCGGCGGGGAGCGCCGGCTCTCTCCAAANTGCTGGGGGTTTATGGGCACTTCTTAGAAATCAGCTGTAAGGGGTACGGCTCTGGGGAGAGGGGCACGTTGCGTACCTTTTGTTTCAAGATAAAGTGGTGTGTGCGTGAGTCCGTGTCCGTGAGTGTGTCCGTGTCCGTTTCCTTGGCACCGGCAGAGGAGACACGAGCAAAGCTCGCGGAGAGTGCCCTTTTTTGGACTCATGTCTACAATCCTGTCTGCTTTGGGGCTGACTGAGAGCCCCGGCCATCGAGGAGGCGTGCCTTTGCTCACACACACACGCACACACACGAACGCGCGCAGGTTCAGGGCATACCTTGGGACCGGCTTACAGCTCACATGACAACTGCGTTTCCGAGGAAGATGGGGGGGTGGGGGTGGGAATGCATATGCGCGCACGCACACGCACACACACGCTTTTGCACAGATACTGCTCTCTGGCACAGGACTCGGTCCATGTGGTGCCCCAGCCTCGCGGATCTACCTCTCTTAAGTATCATTTTAAAGTTTTCTGAACTCCTAAAACTTTTTCCTCCATCCATAAGAAAATAGTTTCTATTGCAACATCCTTGCATACCTAGAAAAAAGCAAACACAAACAACCCCAAAAAACCCTAACAGCAAAGCCTGACGTCGATTTTGTACAATGTGTGTGTTTGCGTTCTGTTTGTAGCCACTGCAAATTCCACCCCTGTTCTGCTTGGCTTATTTCATTCCCCCTGTTAACTTGGCTTAATTTTGATGGAAAAAATCTGAATTGGCAATGCCAAAATTTGTGACCGTCATTTCTGAAGCTCTCCTGCGAGCTGATGTGGAAGAGGATGGTCAGGTGTATAGGTAGATATATATATATATAGATATAGATACAGATATAGATATATATGACATTTCAGCCATAGGAGCCTTCTCCTCATGCAAAATAAAACCAATAATGCTCACAGATGCTTATACAAATATATTCTGCCATGGGAATGATAAGAGCCAGACTACTGCTGTTTTCAACCCCTGCATCATTAACACTGAAGCTCACCTTCCAGTAATTCATCATCTTTTCATGTGTTCAAATTCAAGTGGAAGACTGGAGTATGTACATTATTGCTCAAGGTACTGGCCCTGATACTGCAAATCTCAAAGATTGCACTTTATACAAATCAGATCTTTTTAGATAATTGGAATCAGCTATTCAGTTTGTTTTCTCTGTTCTTTATTCAGTAATGATACCTTTCTGATACCATCTTGAAAGGGGAACCACACATTACAGGATAAAAAAATAACTGACTTAATGTGTGAAGAAAAGGTGGAAGCGTAGGTAGAAACTTTTCCTCCAGAAATTAAATTGAAGATGTGTTGGAAGATAAATCTGTCTTGCTTAATGCCCCAGTTGGTGATTGCACCAGTGCTTTTCAGCCTTTTGTCCCCTTGCTCATTTTGTTAATTGACCAAAAGAGGTCGCAGGTTGTCCAGGATTGAATTAGAGACTCAATAAATCTGTGCAAGCCCATCTACAAGGGGCGAATTGATCAAATACCATATACTGCATGTTTGGTTTTGGGGTTTGGGGGCTTTTCTTTTTTTTTTTGAGTCTATTGCAGAAAAGCTTGATGTTACTTTTTATTTTACTTTGGTTTTAATAACTGTTCATAGGCAATGAAGTCTGAAAATCTTTGGGATTGTTTGGCAGCATGTATCAGGAGAATTCAGATGAGGTCTAGCAGAAAGAGGAGACCTTCCTTTCTGCTCTGGCATAGTAGAATATAGGATAGTAGGACAGCACTATACACTGTGTGTATACAGGCATCTTTTCAGTTGGGGTGAGCTTTAAGAGGATGCTACTTTCAAAACTGAAACAATAATGCAGGGGAAATGGTGAGAGAAGGTAAGTAAAATGGGGGAAAGGGAATTAGAGAATGAAAGGAATGAAAGAGAGCAACCCTTTTCCATCACAACAGTCGTACACCTCTTATACACTAATACTAATGTACCTTGTATTTCAAACTGTAACATGAATGTGTTTATCACAGTGAAATTTGATTCCCACCATCAGACAGACAATTTTTTTTTCTTTTTCTTCTTTCTTTTATAACATTCCACTTCCTTTGTGGTGCACCATTTTGAAGTCTTGTTAATACAAGGAGATATTTGCAACGTCACAAGATAAAAGTGGTCCGCGCCTTTTTTTTTAATACAGAATTGGTGAACTTAGTATATATTTTTAAACAGCATAAAGGTTAATGCAACATCATGGTACTTTGCACAAAAAGTACTCCAAA
Source organism: Aramus guarauna (assembly GCA_013400195.1). NCBI lineage: Eukaryota > Metazoa > Chordata > Aves > Gruiformes > Aramidae > Aramus > Aramus guarauna. Next base: position 21,091 of record VXBL01006011.1, on the reverse strand, counting down.
TGGAAAATTAACACTGCTTAAGATGTAGCTGATTCACCTTTGCAGTAAGTGGGTAGAAAGCCAGTGATGTGTCAAAGATCAGGTCGACCTAACAACTTTTGCTAAACAATTAGCTGTTTGCACTGTCTTAACCAATGGGAACTGCATTACAATGCATTTTTATGAATGACAGAATTTGGTTCAAAGCCCTACCTGGCAATCAGATACCAATGTATCTGGAAAGCTAGATAAGAAATTTATAAAGAAAAAACTGAAAACCCCCAACAACACAGCTAACACTTGAATTACATGCATAGATCAACCCTTAGTAATATTGATGGAACTCTTCCATGTGGACAAGGACAAGGGCTACATATGCCAAGTAGCACTGTTTATAAAACTGTACCAAATCTGAATTTCCATACTTACATTTCCTGTTTATTCTAAAGACTTTGCAATTTTTTCCTGTTTATTCAGTTTTACTGAGAGAAGAGGGAGAGACAGAAGTCATGTAGGATTATACTGAACCTCTACAGTCTGTTCTGCATGATGGAAAACAGAAGAAGAACAGCTGAAAGGTGCTATGCTTCAGAGACTGTCACATCCTCATTGCTCTAGAGACTGAAAGTATAATTTATGGAAGCACAAAAAGGATGCACTTTACTTCCCGTTCCACTTTATTCTCCCCCCTCCTTCATATTCATGTCTCTCTGGTGCATTAGCTGAACTAATACCTTTTGTGTACATGTTTATTGGTGGCTGCATTTGCTATAGGGGCAAGACATGGAAACTAGAGTTGTGGTTGTAGTAGTTCTACTTTCCGTTTCACGGTTACATTACATTTTGGAGAAATCCAGACTTTTTAGTGTAGTCCCATTGTACCGTATATGGTTATACAACCCAAAATTTAACTCTCAAGAATGTGAACTTCCCTATATAATGCCATTTTAAAACTTGTTTAATTTCACAACTGTTTTCCTTTTTCAGACCAAAAAAAAAAGCCTTCACAGAAATCTAGAGATACATAGCTCATCTTGGGTTGAGGGCTAAATCCACATTTGCAAAGCATCCTTTAACTTGAGTCTTTCTGCTCTTTTTGCAGACCTTGGAGTTTTATGTACAATAAACTTCTGAAGTCAGCAGAAAGTAGGATTTCCTCAGTATGTTCTTGTTTTTCAGAGGAAGAATACTCAGATTTCAATGAAGTCAGTTGATATAATACATACTTTAAACTTAATTTAAACGATGCTTTCTAGATCACTGTTTCACAAAGGCAAGGATTGAGATCTCAGCATCATTTGTCATCTGTCTGTAAAAATATAGTTTAATGAAAATTTCCTGCAGATCTGCTTCTGGTTCAGGGCTAGAAATGAACATCTCAGGCATTTTCTGTTTCCCACTCTTTAGACAAGCATGCAGGCTTGTGAAGTAGAAAATGTACTTGATTCCTCACAAATGCCACCCTGTGCTGTTTGTCTGAAGATGGCAATCTGAATTCAGTGTGACAGAACAAATGAGAACTGAATTTGGAAGCAGATAAAATCAGGAAACGAAAGGAGAAATAACAAGTCCTTTGTTGGGAAGTCAACTGAATTGAGACATTTTTCACATTAGCAAAGACTTTTCAGGATTTGTCCCTTTCTTTGCTACCAGAGGCATACGTAATGAAAAGACATATATTGGCAGTATTACAGAAACAGTTACCAAACACTTCCCTTTTACTAATTGACATGTCTTGTTAACCGTAATAGAAGATGGGAAGATAGCTGATAGGTTTCCTATTATAAAAGGTCTTATCCAGAGAGGTGTTCGTCTCTTTTATGTACTAGTTAGACATTATATAGTGTGTCATGGCAATAAAAATCTTATGGAATTTAAAGAGAACAGAGGGATTAGAAGGAGAAGGAAATGAAGAAAAAAAATCTAGCTCTCAGGACTACTTCATAAGAAGATAAAAGATTGCTGCTGAACCAAATGTTCTCCACACCCATACCACAGCCAGCAATCTGGATGTTGTGCAAGTTTCAAAATGCAGGTGTCATAAGAGGTAAAAGAAGAAATGCTGCTGCTTCAGAAGTGTATGGTCTGCTCAAGCTAGATTTACTGACACACTTGAAGTGTGTCTGCAAGTAAAAAAAAATAAATTAAAAATATCAATTGGCAATATTTGTCATACCTTCTCTCTTTGCAACACTGCTTTTTTGTTTTGCTTTATCTGGGGTATCAGACTATGCATCTTAGTCCAACATTGGGCAGGATGGGATACCCAAAGCCTCTTTGGTCTCACAGGAGTTAAGGTCCTTTCTTCTGTTGATCACACTGGGAAGGTTTCAGGTCTATATGAATGTCTACTGTTATGTATCTCAGCCCTTTGGGTGCCAATGCCTAAGGAAGTGATAGACTACGATCTTATAATAATCAATTATTATACACATAATTTTTATCAGTAACTCAGGTATGCAAATAATATCAGGAAAAACACTCATATTAATTACCACCAGTTCCAACTCTACTTCAGTTTACTCACCTATTGCATTTCTTTGACTAGGATTTTAATCTCTTGGAAGACAGCGGTGTGCATGCTTTCATTTTATAAGCAACTTTTGAATACCTTTGCTAATTAATTAAATAATTTTGATGTCCACCATGAGAATGCTGACACAGACCAAGTAATAAGCAATTTCTAATCAACAGACCCCTTTTAAAATATCTCAAATATAAATTCCAAATTAATCTTTTTTTTTTTTTTCCCCAATGTAGGCCCATATTTTTAAGAATTCAGAAATAATATTGTTCTCTTGGACATGCAGGGCATACTTTCAAGAGAAGATACTAGTTTGTAGATTCTGAAGCTTTACTCACTTCATAATGCTTATTGCACAATATATGCCTAACAGACCTCTTAGGTTTTCAGTCTTAAACCTATTTTCTTTACAATGGCATGAAACAAGAGTAGTGCAGGACTATGCACGGAAGTATTAAGGAGCAAAATCAGGGTACAAAAATTGTATCTTCCTGTAGGAAAAATAAGTTTGCTATACTTATTAGGATTAGTGTAGACACCTTAAAATGTAAGAGAAAGTCTTATGTATGAGGTGCTTAATTGCTTGTTTCCCAAGCAAGTTTTGTTTGATAGATGCTTTGTTGATTGCAAATATGTCATCAGTGAGCATTTCAGCCTTTTCCCAAAGCAGAACAGGAATAACAAAATCAAAGCATGGCTGAGTTTAATACTTGCTGGAAAATTTGAATGGCTCCACAACAGTGAACTATCTCTTGATGACAGACGACTGACACAGTGCAGTAGTATCACTATGATCGATCTGATCCTAAATCCATCAAATAGGATGCAATTAGTTAGGGTCTTTAGCTAGAGTATAGCTTCGTGCATGAATCTGGCCACTGGATGCAGAAACTGCAGAAAGGGATCCTCAGATCTGCTACAGAGTGAAAGGAAGAATTTCCCAGGAATACAACAGAAAAACGCTTTTAACATTTTTTTATTTTTTTTTAATATAGTCACATTCACAAGTCTGGGAAGCCATACCTAAAAAGAGAATAGAAATACATATGACACATTTGATGATGCATGCTTAGTATCTCATGCTGTCTGATGCCTCTTGTTGTTCTGTTTTTCAAAATTCCATCTCCCTGAGGGTTAGCCAGAAAATTATCATGATTTTTTAAAAGAGATTGTAAATAGGCTGGTTCCAAATTTCAGCATAGTTATCCTTGCAAAAAGCCTATCTCTGCAATCCACAAGAGTGTTGTATGTCTTGGTTTTGGCTCTGAGTCACAAACTCTGTCGGTTCTTAGGAGAATCTGGAAAGTCAAATCACATCATACAAACAAACATTCTGCTTCTTCTGTGTACAGTAGTTTCTCAGAAGGATAAATGTCACAAATGATGCTGCAAAGATATGCACATCTCTTTTTTATATATGCGGGTGTGACCAGAAAACAAGGGGGCTAAATCAAATCCTGTTCCCGCTGCTGAAGTCATTGGCAATTTTCCTAATGACCTGGAGACATTTGGGTCTGAACTCATGAGTGGCATTTCGATCTACGTGCATAGAGACATTAGGTCTAACAGACTAGTCCAAACTACAGTCCTGACGTGCACCCAGTACAGAAACAGGAGCTTCTGTACTCACTGTTTCAACTTCCTGATCTGATAGCACTGCATCAAACTACTTGTTCATGTAGATTTTTATAGGCACCTGGAGTTGCAGCACAATCCCTTGGAAATTTTCTGTTGTTTATTAGAGGAAAAGGACTGTGGTCTGTATATTATTGAACATTATATTTAAAGTAATTTGAAAATGTGGGCACTTAAGGCTCACCTACTGGCATTTAGGATGAGAGGAAACGGTCTCAAGTTGTGCCAGGAGAAGTTTAGCTTGGATATTAGGAAAAATTTCTTCATCGAAAGGGTTATCAAGCACTGAAACAGGCTGCCCAGGGAAGTAGTTGAGTCATCATCCCTGGGGGAATTTAAAAGACGTGTAGACATGGTGCTTAGAGACATGGTTTAGTGATGGACTTGGCAGTGTTAGGTTTACAGTTGGACTCAATGATCTTAAAGGTCTTTTCCAACATAAATGATTCTATGATCTCTGAAGAGAAGTCATTGTGGAGCACGTCTCTACAAATGAAATATTACTAGCTGTCAGTTAAACAAAATAATCTTTCATGGGGAGTTAGTTCTAGGATGGCACGCTATGGCAGTCACATAGTTTGTGGAATCCATTTCACCTTGTGCTTTCACTGGTTTAATTGTCCTTTCATAACATTGCTAAGAATTAAGAACAACTCCACTGAAATTAATGGAGGTAGAACAGTGAAAAGTTGGCAGGAGGGGCAAGAGAATGAAGCCTTGTGTATCAGAGCTCACTTGGCAGTGTATTTGGGAAAATAACACTTCACAAGGAGATTAAGAGAATGAATACATGTCTCATCTCACTAGCTAGAAAATGTAAAGAACACTAAGCATTATTATTAGTTGATGGTATTCAAAGTACAACCTGTTCAAGAAGTTGTTATGTATGGGATGGTGGTTTTGAATCCAGAATTCAGCTCTGAAGGAAGCTGTCCTAGAAGTCTCCCTTGGAAAACTACTAAGTGATGGATGAAAGCTGACAGAATCTAATGCAACTTCTCACATTGCCCAGCAATTCCTCCCCCTACAAAAAAGAAAGATTTCACAGACTTGCAGAAAGATCAGTCTACCCCTGTCCTTATTGGCTTCTATATCTTAGTCTCTTCTTTAGACTATTTCTGCACTAAAAATCTTTTGTTGAGTTCTGCCAGATTGATCAGAAGTATGATGATAGCAATTTTTACTGACATATATATATATATAGTTTTAAATACTTATAGATAGCTTTGTTATCACGGGAGGACAGGGAAAGGGTTGTACTGACAAAGATAATAGTCCTATTTCTGCAGCTGTGTCCCTCCTATGTGAATTTTGTACAACTTATGACTGTTTCAGTCTACTGGAAAAGTGATTTCAAGTAGATGCTTCCTGAACTTTCTGGGCCCATCCACAATCAAACTTCCTAGCAAGAGTTTTTATTTTACAAGACAGGAGCCAAAGTTAAAGGCTGTCTCTTTTCATGTTCCCATTAAAAAGTTTACTCTTCATTTTAACCACCCTAACTAATTGCCTTAAATTGCTTTTAGTTCATAAATGCCTCTCTAAGGAAAACACCAGCACAACAATTATGGTCACTTTCTTCCATGGACTACATATACAACTGTGTATTTTATCCCTATTCCTTTGAATAAAAAAAAAGATGCCCAATGTGGTTTTGAAAGGAATAAGCCATAGCAGCATTTTATAATTAATACAAATGATAGTTGGCCTATTGACAGACAAGGCTGCATCAGAACTTCTCAAACCCTAAATTATGAGAATAGTAAGTTCAAGAAAAAGCCTATTGCAGCCTTTCTGTTGATAACACATAGGAGCATACCGTAAGACTTTCACTCATACTGCCAGTTTCATTCATACAGCCATAAAATCTTCATTGCTCCTTTAAGTTCTTAGCACTGCAAAAAATCAGCTTATCTGAATGCAATGCATGACTTTAAACTATTTTTCTTCTTTGCAATTGAAGTTTTTGTTATTTAGTATTTTAAATTAAATCTGCTTAAGGAATGAATTACCTTATAACAGTCTACACTGAGAATTTACTCAGATGAGACTGGATTAATTTAAAGCCACTTTAGGAGAGATTAGGTCATATTTTCCAAGATAGGCAACCTCTATATTAATCTAAGGACCTGACCCCCAAAATATTTATTATTATAGGAATAACATTTTATTATATGTAATAAAATAATAATTATATATAATAAAAATAGCTATATGGAGAAATGTATGCAGATGTAGACATTTATAACTATATTAAATTTGCCATCAAAAAATGTGGGTCATACAGCCATTCCCACACCCATATGTGTGACCAGAAGAAGGAACTCAATGGAATGCTTTTAAAAAAAATTATTCTCAATTAGATATAAACAAAAAGTGAAAATACGCCTAAACAAAACTGAGCAGTTTTGCTTTAATAATCCAACCAGAGGTCCAAAACTGTCTTTGACCGAAAAAGATGAATAATAGCCATCAGATTTTTTTCCAGACAACTGAACAGACTAGCAGCTCAAAAATCTGGAAATTATTAAACATATAAATAACTCCCTCCCCCCCCTTTGGGATGTTAAAAATATTAAAAACAATGGAGAATCATTTGAACTAAGTCATCTGCTGTCCTATGTTGTGGGATCTGCAAGATGTGGCAATAACAGATGATAGAAAAACACAAAGTTCTTAGAAGAAATCTACATTTGGAATTAATCTGTTAAACTGTGAATTTTGCACTTTCAAAAGAAACAGCACCATGATTTTCAACTGTGCATTAAAAATATGCTAGTAGTAGTAAGATGAAGACAATATTTTATGTCTTCTGGAGACATTATTATTTCCATATGGTTCAATACCTTTCACGCTATTATGATATACTGTAACACTGATTGCTGTGGTAACTGTGCCTACTTTAATTTATTGTATTACAGGCATCTAAATAACATATACCTTTAAATAGTAAAGATCATGTCTCCTAAATACTGTTCATACACTGCCGTAGTTCAGTACAGAATAGAGAGAGTCTTATAGCACTCCAAGCAATTGAGAGCTGGTTAAAACTTTGCGTATCATTTAATTCCATTGTTATGAAAGACCACCAACAAGCTGAAGCGTAAGAAAGCAAATAATCCTTGCATTACTCGCAATGGAAAATACTGTTAACACTGAATGAAATGTAGCTGAAGCTACTGAGTGTAGCAGTCATCCTTCATTGGGGTACACGTTAGGAGTAGTTAAATTTCCTTATTCAAGGAAACTGTTGAAGCAATAGGGAGCCACTGCCCAAAACACAGGCCACATGCATGGCTGGTCAGATGCTTAGTTGTGTGGGTGGAAGGATTTATTTGGGAGCTGAGCACAAACACAGGGGTTGGGCATTGCTGGAGTAGGGTTGTGCGTGCACTCTGAAGAGAAACAAGCAGCCCAAATGTCACAGAAACAACAGTGAAATACCAGAGACAGCTAGGGTAAATGCTCTAGGTACAGTGAATAAAGGGCACTTAGGTCAATGGAAGGACAAAGTCTTTCAAAATTGTCTTTTCTGCTTCTTTTCAGGAGTGAACGTAAAAATAGTAAAATAGTAAAGGACATAGTTCCACGGGCCTTGGAAGTAAGAATCATCGGCCAGCCAAAAAAGCCCTAACCCACAGATCCTTTCAGTCCTCTACCAAATAATCAACTACTCAGGAGTTACTGATTTTAATGTTTTAAAGACAGCAAGCTTTTTTTCTAGAGTCAGGGCATTTTTAAGAGATCTCCATAGGAGTTCAACTGCGTTTTATCAATTACTGAGAGTTAATTATAAATTTTGATATTTATCCATTCGTCTTCTGTTAAACTTTTATGAAGTCAACCCCCACAAAGCATCAGCACTCAAATATTTATTTGATGGGGGATCAGACTTGGCGAGGTTAGAGCTAAGCTGTGCCTTTCCCTTTTCTACTTAGCCAATGAAAATGGATAATTTTGAGCCCAGGGCTGCACATCAAGGTTTCTAAATACAGAATGATAGAAAAGATTTTACACAGCTCTGAAATTCACTGGTTTTAGACTAGATATTGACAGAAGAATATGCCATAAATTGAGGTGACTGGACAATTTTATGGCCAAGTTACATAAGATTCTTTCACCTTGAGTTGGCTAAGTAAAATCCAATTTTAAACAATCTCTCTGCTGCCTAAACATATCAATAGCTGGCAAAATACTGAATTATTTAGAAATTCTCAAATGTTAATGCCACTCATTTCATACATTTTGGATCTGATAATGGCTGTTAGACTTTGGATATGACTGCAAGCAGCATTTCTGGGGAGAATGATAGTATTTTGTTAATAAAAACCCCTTGGACTTCTAACTATATGTGCAGATGAAATTGGCTAGTAACCCTTATCCCCTACCTGATGTTTGAAACTACTACTCCACAAATAAAAAACAGTAAAAAGGCAGCATTTAAAGTTTAGGCCAGATTATTTGTGAACAATGTAATAAAAATGAAACTGTCCTGGTTTCTTTGTCCATGGATTCTTTTCAGTAAGATATGTAGAATGCAATTGCAAAATTATCTTTTTTGTGCCCTATTGTTGCTGCCACCACGAGCTCCAGAGCTCCTTCCTGCAAACAACATGAGAAAAAGACAATTCATTCCATGGGCAGAGTTTATACACCACTTTGTTGTGGTACTTGCACCAAAATTTGGATCATCATATCTTTTATTTACAGATTGTATAACCCTAAGTGCAGGATTATTTTCACAAGAGTCTGCCATGACTTCCATATTAGCAAGACACAGATTTAAAAGTAGAGCATTTCATTCAACCTATCTTACCATCCTAGTTACACGATATTGTAATAGTGCTATCATTATTTCTCTAACAGTAAGAGAAAGTTCTGAACTGGAACCAAGCAGCGTGGTTGTGTGGGTACACGCGTAAACATAAGAAAAGAGACGGTCCTTGCCATGCGCATCCTGCAAATAACAGAAGGAAGAGAATTAAAGAGGTTGCCTGTGGTACACTGTATTATGGTTTTGAGTCTGGGGGACTCTAAATCAGAGAGTAGATTTTGCATACAGTTGTACAAAGGTTTTCTTTCTATACAAAACATTCTCTTCTTTCTTAGCAAAGCCTTGTTTCTATGCCTACGGAGCAGTTTGTCAACTGCTTGGAAGTACAGATGCAACTGTTCACACTGCAAAATGGATCAGTTAAATGATCTTGCTCAATTAGACAGGGGGCATTAGACTGGCTAATCACTTTACTCCGATCAGGTGACACAGCTATCCCATTTACAGGGTGATCTGCAATTGCTTCCAGCATCATGACTACGGGGGAAAGCAAACTGTGATGCTGGGGGTGCTGGGGTAGGAACTTAATAAAGAGGCTTTGCTGCCAGAGGAGCTGCAGTGTTAAACTGCCCCTTCAGTTTATATAAATATATATAAATTATATATGTATGGAATATATGTACATTTAAAAAACCCCAAACAACCCAGAACAGAATTTTTCTGCTAGTCTAATTACACTAGCTCTCTCAAAGATTTAACCTGAAGTGACAAAAGCTGCCTTCTGTCAGTATGGCTGTGATCAGACCAGGGGTTCTCCTTAACAAAACTGTGTCAGCCCTGATGTGTGAAATTTTTCTATTAAACAAAAATACAGTCTTCTTACACTAGCACAGTGTCATAGGCTAACTTCTGTTTGCAGAGTTTTGCTTTGACAGGCATAAAGCTATATTATTTGATGGCAACATGGAGCCATATGGGGAATGAGTTGCTGGTCAACAAGGTTCAGATTTTAGTTAAGAAACATCTATGTAGCAAAAAGCTGACTGGCATCTTTGTTGGCATATCATAACACTGAACAAACACTGCATGCATACAGTGACTTTTTTTCTCACTGTTGATGGGATGTCACGTTAAAGACAAGGCCGTTTAGTAGAGCAGAGCTGCTGCCATATGTTGTACTTGCCCTGTGCCACAAGGATTCCAACTTCCTACGTGATCCTTCCTGTATCACCCAGGTATGGGTACTGTGGTGTCCCTTTCTTTTCTAAAGACAAGAGTCTTCACCAACAGTCTCAACCACCTCGAGGTATGAACGTAAGTTAACAAAACAACAAAAAAACCCAAAGCAAGTGAGTGATTGCTTCTGTAACACCCTTATTTGGGGAACCACACAGGACTGCAACAATGAGGTTATGGGGCTTATCACTCCTTGGGAGCTGAGGTGCTAAGCAACAAGCAAGATGAAAAGGAGGAACACCAACAGGGCTGAGCAGGATACCCCACTCCTTCCTTGCACTACAGCAAGTGACAGTCTTACTTCACTACTGAACAGGAAGAGCTTGTTATTAAGGTTCGGAAACGATTCTTATTTACCTTAAAGAATCACGAGAACTGGCCTCTGGCAGAAAGTGAAAACTCCTGGGATGCTTGTAATACCTGTGTTCTTCCAAAACTAAGTATCTTGCTCCTGTCTCTAGGGCAACAGAGTTTTTCCACCACCCTTGTTGCACAAAAGTTGATGCCAATCTCTTAGCTATATGAGTGCTAGTAAGTAAAGCAGACCAGGAACCATTCTCTGGCCTTGAGGCTAACTAGTATGACAAGACTCACATCTGCAGTGCTAAGCTCTCCTATCCCCTAGAACAGAGTAGCCACATCTAGACTGCCCAATACGTCTCCTTTAGGCTGCCACACAACCACAGAGCCTTGCTGGGATTACAGTTTCAGGAATGGTCCCAATGGACAGTTGCCTTACTCCTCCCAGACAGGAGCAAGCATTTTGTGCGCTGATACTACATACTGCCCAGACTTTGTTTGGAGGGAATGATGATCACCTTGTGCCACAGCCCTTACTAACAATTTGACAGTATCAAGCACCGCAGGACAAGGCTTGTACTTGTGAACTGGGTCTGTTCAGTTTGATGGTATAAACACAGAGTCTTCTGCATGCAAAAGAGTTACGTGGTTTCAAGAGCAGACCAGACATACTTGGAAGATAGGTCTACTGAGAGCTGCTAAATAGCCAAACCGTATCAGCTGCAGAAAATCCCCTGAGCTAAAAACAGCCAGAGATTAGGTGAACAGTCAGGAGATGTGTCATGGTGTCCTGTTCTCACTCCTGGGAATCAACTCAATGGCCGATCTGGTCTTATACACTGGAAGGACGGACCTTTGGTCCACACCAGTAATGATATTCTCATGCAGTCAGGAGTCCCAGAAGCTCTGAGTGCAGCACTGACCTCAGTTGTCCGAGACTTTCTCTTTATACATATGTGCACATGTACATGCACATGCATTTGCTTTTTTTATCCTTTTTTTTTTAAGACCTCCTCCTCATCCCCAAAGATACCATGAAATGGCAGGAGACCCACGCTGTCACTGCAGCTCCAGCAGTGGTCTCAGAGGGAGATGACCAGAGCAGAGAACTTTGTACTCTGCTGCAGCCAAGTGTCCAAAATTTGAGCCTGAGTTTCCCACACATTAATTAGGAAGAGAGTACATCACAGTGTTTCACTTGTTTGCAATAAAACTTTCCTTTGCAAGGTGCCTGATAAAAGAACTTTAATTTGGGATTAAGAGAACGCAGGGAATTAAATGCTTTGTTTACACTGAGAAACATGATATGAAGTAGAAGGAGTGGGAGGACGAGGATCCACTTGAAAAAATTCATGTTTTAGCAGTTTTATTTAATTTACTCATGTCAAAATGCTATTCTTACAGTCATTCCCTAAAGAAAAATCCAATAACTGGCTATATAATAACACATGATTTGTGTACCTTTCCTACTTTGTTACCGTGTAGGAGTTTTCAAAGATCCTTTATCCCTGAAGAGGGAAAATGAATCCCAGGGAAAAGAATAGCAGCGATACTGCCTGCCTTTCCCTCCCTGAACTGACAGGGCCGAGGCAGAGGGCCTTTGGGCACGGCACTGCTGCCGACGAGCGGCAGTGCCTCCCCCCGCTCTCCCAGCGGAGCGGCAGCGCGGGCCTTGAGGGTAAGTGCCGGGAATGCTCTGCCCGGCCCGGCCTGTCCGTGCCGCGCCGATCCGCGCGTGGCCCACACACCAAAGGCCCGACCTTCACCTTTTGTCCCCTTGTCCGGCACTCGGGAGCGGCTGGGAGCGGAGCCATCCACCCGGGTCAGCCCGAGGTAAGACTGACCTCCTCCCCGGGGCCGCCACCGCCCGGCCGCCCGCAGCCCCGGGCGGGGAGGCGCCGGGCGAGCCGCGGGGACTACCGGTCAGCACTCGGCCCGGGCGGAGGGCAGCGGAGCCTGGGGCGCTGCCACCGGCCCGCGGCCACCACCGTGCTCGCTGGTGCCGCCTGGGATTCAGCACTGCCCGTTTCCACGGTTCCCGTTTGCCCCTAAACCTGGTTTCCCCTCCACTGAGTAAGTAATAATTAATGGCATCCAGCGGGGAGCAGCCAGTGCATGACTTGCCACATGCACAGTTTGTTTTACTCCACTGTGCAGTTCTGACACAGAAGGGGAAAGCTTTCTTGCCAGAATTGTTGCCACATATTGCTGGATTTTGAGACGTGGTGCGACCTTCATGCCAAACAGCATGATATTTCAAGACACGTCTTTTAGCCTGAAACATCATGGTTAATCTTGCCTTTGCACCGCTGGAAGGCTTTTGCTCTAAATCGAGCTACTCTTGATTTATAAGATGCCCTTGGATGGAGAGGAGCATGGCTATGCTTCTGGCAAGCATCCCGATGGTGTTTGGTGGCCACTGCGTCCTGCAGATGCAGCATGCATTCACCTGCAGGCTTGACAAAACACGCATCTTTTATTTCTCTAACTATGGCCAGTAAACTATTTATGAATGGTGATTAAAAAAAAAAAGTGAGTTTTTGTGAGCAAATTTGAAAACAGTTTTGTTCTTCAAGGCACCGGTAATCTTGATACAAAGCAAATGTCAGTGAGCAAACGAGCAATCCTAGAAGATGGTATCAATACCCATCCTTTATATGTTAGTGCTTACCTCTACACAGAATGAAGTGCATGATAGTTACTTGATTGACCACAGAAAGCTGAAGATCTGAGTCCATCACGCAGCCTGGAAACTGTCCATTCAGAGAGTCAACATATTTCTAGCCTGAAATTTATCCCATGAAGCCATTCCCCCTTGGGGATGGGACTAAGAAAATAACAAAGTACTTGTAAGACATCAATTACACTGTGTACAGTGGGTTTTGGACAGTTGTCTGGGGCTGCTAGTCAAGTTTCAGAGAATGATACTAATGCAGTACCTGGAAAAATGGTGGTGCAGTGTCATTATCTAATTTCCGCTTTTGAAAAAAAGCTCTGAGGGTGAGGGCTAGAAATTTCTTCATGGTTCAGGGCCTAATACAAAGACATTAACACACATGGGTGAGGAATGTCACACAGAGCCCTATCTGCCATTAGCTAGGAAAGCATTTTGTGCAAGTTAAAGTATAAATTATGTCAATGGAATAGTCATAGAACATCAGCTAGAGTTCCTAAACTGCTGCTGAGATGCTGAGACGGAGCCTGCCTTCTGCTTTGTGTAGATGGGCAGCATGCTTTCTTTGCTATTTGATTAGCAAAATGTCCCGAACCACACCTAATTTTTTCTGTTGCTGCCTCCCTGACTGACTATGCTTCTCTCTGGTAAGAGCCACACAGCTGGAAAGCAGCTTTGCAGAAAAGGACCTAAGGGTACTGGTGGATCCCAAGTTGGACATAAGCCAGAAATGTACCCTTGTGGCAAATGTGGCTAATGGTATCCTGGGCTTCCTTAGGCCAAGTAGTGCCAGCAGGTTGAGGGAGGTGATCCCTCCCCTCTACTCAGCACTGGTGGGGCCACACCTGGAGTACTGTGTTCAATTCTGGGCTCCATACTGGAGAGAGTCCAGCAAAGGGCCACAAAGATGATGAAGGGACTGGAGCATCTCTCCTACAAGGAAAGGCTGAAAGAGCTGGGACTGTTCAGTCTGGAGAAGAGCAGGCTCAAGGGGACTCTTACCAATGTCTATAAATACCTGAAGGGAAATTGCAAAGAGCTCCCAGGAACCAGGGAGCTCANTGGAGTACTGTGTTCAATTCTGGGCTCCATACTGGAGAGAGTCCAGCAAAGGGCCACAAAGATGATGAAGGGACTGGAGCATCTCTCCTACAAGGAAAGGCTGAAAGAGCTGGGACTGTTCAGTCTGGAGAAGAGCAGGCTCAAGGGGACTCTTACCAATGTCTATAAATACCTGAAGGGAAATTGCAAAGAGCTCCCAGGAACCAGGGAGCTCAGTGCCCAGTGATAGGACCAGAGGCAACGAGCACCAACTGAAACACAGGAGGTTCCCTCTGAACATCAGGAAACACTTTTTTACTGTGAGGGTGACGAAGCAGTGTCACAGATTGTCCAGGGAGGTTGTGGAGTCTCACTCCTTGGAGATATTCAAAAGCCACATGGACATGGTTCTGGGCAACTGGCTCTAGGTGGCTCTGCTTGAGTGGGAGGTTTGGACCAGATGACCTCCAGAGATCCCTTCCAACCTCAGCCATTCTGTGATTCTATGTGACCCCTGTGAACTTTCTGGTCAATGATAGAGACAGATTTCTTCTGAAGAGATATTTTCCATATGAGCTGTTGGCCTTTACAGTCTCTCTCTGAAAACAAAACCCTACCTGTTTTATTTTCCATAGTTAGTAATTGTCAGCAGCAGCATTTTTTCTTCTTCTGAACTTTTATTCTCTGACAAATGATCAACGGTTCTTCCTTATCTTCTCTTCACACTTCCTTAATCCCAGTGCCATCTGGACCAAAGCATTCACCCAATTCCTGTCTTATCCTGCACAGAACATTTCTCGCCTATCCGTTAAAGGTATATGCTTTACTGCATACCATACATGTTTCTTTTGTTAAATCTAATCTAAGTAAATTGATTCCAGCATATCTTTAACCACTGCATGACACTTTCATCAAAACTGAAGACTGCCAGCTGCAAGCAACTATTCTCAATCTGTCAGAGTGAATCAAAGCATAGCACTTTAATGAGCCAGACCACTATTTAGTGCTACAGAAAACAGTAAATAGCAAAACACCTTTATTAATTTTGAAGGCAAGACATTTAGTACATCTTTGAGTCATATCTGAGATATATGGTTTTCAGAACATTAAATAAAACAAAACACAAACACACTGAACCTCAGAAGCTACTTTACTCATTTCATAACAATAACTGAAGAGAAAGTGTAAACAGGTAAAGTATAATTGATACATCTTAGCTCTGACAGCCCAGGAGGTATGCAAAGCAGAGAGGTGTTCAAGGAGGCAACCAAACAGTTAAAGGAGATAATCTGATTGAAAGGTCTATGTGTGTATGTAGTTCTATGTCCAACCTATATTCTGCCTTCTTTATGTGAAGGTATTGAAGTTGAATTGAATTTTTAATTGAATTGAAATTAAAGAGGAGGAATATTTCCATCTCTTTGAGGAATGTAATAGGGTGGGAAGAGAATGTTTAATTTTTTATTCACTCTGTAGCTGGCAGAAAAATGTAGACTTATTGATTACAATTAAAACAGAAAATAAATTATTCTCTTTACTCAGCTCCATTAGTGACATTTCCAGTCCAACTGGTAGGCACTTGCTATAAGGAGTCTTTAAATAAATTGCTGGCTCTTGGTTTTCCAATAGGTCTTTAAACATTAGCTGAAACATTCTTGTAGTGATAAGAGGGATTATCATAGCAGTGTTCTGATTTTGCACCATTTTTATATGGCAATAACTCCATTAACTCAACTGCTGTATTTAGAGAGGGTAGATTCAGAGCTATGTTTCTGAGGGAAGAAATAGATACTAAATACAATCCCAAATTCTTTCAGAAATATTTAATTTATGGTAGTAAATGTGGTGCACATTTGCCTTTTTCTCTCTAAATTCTGAACTAATGGGATTTTTTGACATAATAAATGACAAGAGTAAGTAAACACTTAGGCTGTCAATAAGTGTCCTGTTCTGGACATAGCTCCTTCCTGCAGTAGTTGCTTATGACTGAAAACACCAAGTCTCATATCTGGTAGGGGAGCTGCACTTGCTGGGACTAATTCACCTTAGTCAACATGAGCCAGAGCAAAGATGTATACCATACCAGTTATTTGAGCTAACTGAGCTCATTTTGGCACAAGTGGTCTGAGGAATGCTTATGTGCTCCTCCTCCAGGGGCTGTGGAATCAGTAAACTACACAAAAACACCTCTTAAAAGCAGATGGAGATAAATTATTGGAAGTAACCTCATGTACCAATATTGTTGTAGCATCCTACACAGCTGCTCATGGCCTTAAGTGAGACTTTTCAAAAGGGTATAAGTGAGCCAGCTATCCACTCCGCCATACAGTCCTTTGACTCTTCTGCAGCAGTCACCGCTCACCATGCTCAACTTCACAGTGAAGGTGACAAATCATTCCCCTAAGAGCCAACATGAGTAATATCTATCCATGAAATTGTACTAATAAGGGGAGAACAGAAATAGAAATGTTTAAGGAACAGATGTGTTCTAAAGGGATTTTAATTATACCAATAAACTTGAGGTATGACATTAACGCTATTACTGTAATTTGTTTTCACTTAATACTCTCTTCAGTGTGCCATGATTGTTTAAAGCAGAAAAAAATCTGTATAATCATTACAAGGTTTGTCTGTAGACAAGCCAGTAAGGCAACTTTTACATAATATGACACTGCACAGTAACTACACCCTAAATAAAAGCATGGTCCCTGATAAGCATGTGTGAATGTCTGTGTAAGTCTACAGACCAAACTGCAATATTTGCAAACTTCGGTTCTTAAGCTTAAATTTAAGCCTCTGAGAAAGAAGCCACATTTTTAAAAGTGCCCACCTCCTATTACTTGACAAATATGAAAGTCAGGCTTTTAAATAATGTATTTGGTGTTTGGGTTCAGAGTTTTGAAAATATTTAGGCATGTAAAGGCTTGTGAATTTTTCCAGTGGACAGTTCAAATCTGAATGTTTGTAAAAAAAAAATCTAATTGTGGGTCATGTTCACATGCCAGACATGTGCTTAAGTCCTGCACTTAATCAATGGATGGAGCAAGGTTCCTCTGGAGCGGGATGATCCCACATCCCAAGTGGATTACAAAGTCCTGAATACCAGTGCAGCAACTGCGTTCTTATGAGGTGTGATATCACTCCACATTTTCATCTGAGATATGGTGTTTCCCATTCCCTTTCCAAACTGCAGCCCTCTGATCTTATGTCTGCCGTATCATAAGTCCCAATGAAAGAGCACATTGCCTTTGCTCCTTCAAAAAACAGAAACAAAGATAGAAAATACACCTGCTTACCCTTTTTGAAGGCTTTCAATGATCAATTCAGAGTCAAAGCTGAGACTCACACAGATATAGGCAATAGGAAAAACTGGGCATGGTGACTTTACTGGAATTTAAATAAGTTAATATGCTTATCTTTAGATTTATACACTTTCTCTTGGCACCTAACCTTAATCTACACAAGTTAGAACATTTTAGCCAAATTGTATTTTCAGTTGGCAAGCATGTGCCATTTTTAGAAACAGGTCTACCAACTGAGATAATTGGGATGAGCTGGCATGGAAGTTTACATTTAGCGATCGGCAACTTTCTTCCTAACTGTTTTCTTTGGAACACTGAACAGGAAGACAGGAGAAGATTGGCCTTTTTTCTTATGATTTATATGTGAAATTTCTAGGGTGTGGAAAAGCCACAGAAAGGTCTTGAAATTTCAAAATAAAGCAAATAGCATGTTGTAATATATTTTACAAATGATAATGTAAACTGCACATAAACATAAGTAGGATTTTTAAAAATATGTTCCTTGGCTGTGTACTTAGGGAACATGTAGAGTCAAACTGGGGGGACTAGAATAGGAATTTCTTTGTCTTCTCCCAAATAAACAAATTGTTTATTGTATTGAAAATGAACAGTAGAACATATGCAGCCTTTTTGGAGGGTAAAGAGTAAAAAATTGGAATGTCCAGCTGCCTCTAGTTAATTTTTTCCTCTGATCTCTTTCAGACATCCCATGCTTTCTTAGGCAATCTTCTGCAAATGTGGACCTGGACCTTCTGCCTTTGTTGCCCAGCCTCCCACATGCTGGTGAGATTCCAGCTGATCCCCACCCACACAATGCTAAACCTGTCGGTCAATGGTTGATGAGTAACAGTCGCCCTTTCTCTACCCGGAGACACTGGATGGCAAGCCTTAAATCCCTCCCATCTTAATCTGTGAAGCAGTAGGTTATACAGTCTATTCCCTGTTCTTACAAATCCCCAAAGCCTTTGCAGTTCAGTAGCCAAAAACTTAGAAATGTACGTAAATGAGCCTTATTAGTCATAGGCGCTTACAACACTATCTTTGTTTTCCAAGGGAAAGAAAACAGCTTACTAGACATTTAGCATGAATTAGCATTATAAGTTTGTGCAACCTTATTTTTTTAAATTCCTAATCGTTATTTGCTGAAGTTATCAAAAGCCAATCTACATTTCTGAAACTTGATAATACCTTTGCCTCTGCACATTTCAGTTTTGGCATTATTTTTTTTTAATTAACCCTTGCCCCTAATTCTGCAAAATTAACCATTAGAATCTGAGAATGAAACTGAAAGGATGGACACCTAAACAGTATGAAACTGTATTTCTGTACCTTTGCTAGATAAAACTGAAATGGAAGTAAGTCCAGGAAGTTAACTGAGTATAACAACAAGGTAATTCAGCTATATAGTTAAAAATATATTAGTGACCTAGCAAAGATCAATCTTACAGTCATACTGGTTCTCAAGAAAACTGAAACCACTTGGATAATATGATCACTGAAAATCATTCTGCAGAGAAATTTTTTGGGGAAAAAAACCCAAACCCTACAGATTACTCTTACGATTTAGACCATTCGTATTTACAAAACTGAAGAAAGTGCTTTATGAGCAGCTAAACCAATCTTTTTTTCTCACAAATTTGTGTTTTGTTCACTAAAACTCTTCCTAAAAGTGTAGCAACAATGCCAGTGTTTTCATATATGTTAAGAGACATCTCTCATTCTTTATCTAGTCCTAAGTTACTCATGTTGATTGGCAGGATGGGTCATATTGTTCATATATATTAGAGCTACTGTCAAATACTGTATCATGGCTGAATGTCACCTTTTTTCATTGCAGAGACTGAAACATTTTTTTTTTGAGACCTGCCCTACTTTCAAGTTGGGTTGCAAATGTCCATTGCAAGCATTTTGCATTTGTTTTAAAAATTATTTGAGAGAATTTGTTGGACAGATGAACGTAGCTAAAATAGTCATACCTTCTTTCTAGTAGCTAATAAAAAAAAGAAAGCAAAATATTTCATCTGTTATCCCTGATTTAACTTCAAAGATGAGAGGAATCTCTTCAATTTTCACAGCAAATTGGCTTTTAAGATGAGATTCTGTAGCCATAATTAATCCTAAAAATTTCCAGCTTAAAAGAAAGTGTACATCTGAACAACTGTCCTGATTTGGTAACCTTTAATTGCCTAATTTCAGACTTCCTCAAATCAGAAGTTATTACCCAAAATGCATACTAAGATGGCTGGTGTGAGACTAACATTTATCCAGTTACTAGCAGATATAGCCAAGCCAGAATACCCACTACCAATTGGCAGGCCAATTCACAAAGAAGATTGAAAGGAGCTGGTGATAAGGTGCTTGCTTGATCCTCAGTGACAGCGTATACTTGTTCTTGATAAATTTCATATATCTTCTCTAAACAGATTCAATAAGCAATAGAAATATTTGAATGCAAAATATAAGTGTTTTAACAGAAGAAATATCTTTGTATCTCCATATTCAGCTGATACCAGATTGCTCAATTTGCATCAGTTCCAGTGTTCATGAACAAATGGAATACCCAATTTATTGATTTCACAGTTTTGAAAGAAAATCTGGTACAGTTCTCTGTGGAAAGGTACAAGTGATGGCAAACGTCAAGAATTTTAGAAACTTGGTTTGGATAATGTTACAGCATTTGTCTCACAACGCACCTAGTTCAGAGACCAGGTTTTCTCCATCCTAAAAGTTAACCTGAGACAAGTCTCATTTATGCTGGAACAATATTCAAAATATACTTACAGCACCATAAATACTTTGAAAGAAGGATGAATTTCCATTAGTGAAAAAATAAAAAGTTTTGCCCACACAGAGGAGAATAAATTTCAATCTCTACTCTTTACCTTGCCTTCACAAGAGGTTGCCGTGAAAGGGAAATGTGCACAACTTGTGCATATCAATGCCAACCCACAGAGGCAGTAGTTTAAATCACAGATGGGCAGAATAACTTTCGGGTGTGCATGCTCAAAACTGGCTCCATCCACCCCCCACAACCCTTGTGTAGCCTTCAGTCAGCTGCCAAGGTAGGAAGGGAAAGGTTGTGAAGATGGCTTTGCTCTGGTCCCCTGGAGGCTGTCTGCTTAGTTGCATTTACTCCTTTGCCCGTTACAGTGTAGGGGCACAAGGGTGACTGGGTTGCTTCTCCTTTCTGCAATTGCTCTTCAGTCTGAAAATGTCAGAATTACTAAATTGGCAGCACTAGCTTTTGCAGTTTGATCTAGAAATCTCACATTACTTGATGCCATATTTGAAAGTATCCATTCCTCTAGGCAAGTGATTAAACAAGACTCTTTTTTTTTTAATAAAAAGAGGAGAAAGGTAGAAATAGAGCTCTAGCTTTCATGGCTTGGTGTTGTGTCCTGAAGGAATTCTGGAGGCTCTGAAATGAAAGGCAAACAACTCCAAGCTCTTCTTTTGCTTTTTGGTTTGCCTTAATCCCATAATATGTCTGAAGAGCTTAACTCGTGATTTTTAAACATTTAAAATAAGCAATTTGGATAAGCATTTTCACTGAACGTGGAGAATGGATAGCAAAAAGGTAAATCAAAAGACAGCCAAGTCATAATATTGTTCTGGTTTCAGCTGAG
>VXBL01006010.1:9013-19553 GCA_013400195.1 Aramus guarauna | reverse complement strand
GGGTCAACCCACCACAGCATGCTAAAAGACAACTGCTTTACTTGATAGACATGTGAAGAATTTTCTCATCTTCTCTGCGTAATACAGAGAAACTAAAATAACTTCCAGTATTTATAGGCATATTTGTGTAAACAATGTCTTAATATTTTCTTCACTTCTTGGCGATACCTTTTTAAGAATAATTGTACTTATTTATCAAGTGAAGCCATTGTTTTACTGGGATATTTTAGGATATATAATATGAAAATAATTAATCTTATTTTAAATATTTGTGCTATCTTTCTGCAATTTTGAATCTGTGGAATTTTGCACACATAGTGTCCTGGTTTTGCCTGAGACAGAGTTAATTTGCTTTCTTGTAGCTGGTATAGTGCTGTGTTTTGGATTTAGTATGAGAATAATGTTGATAACACAATGATGTTTTTAGTTGTTGCTAGGTAGTTGTAGTGTCTACACTAAGTCAAGGACTTTTCAGCTGCTCATGCCCTGCCAGGTGCACAGGAAGGTGGGAGAGCATAGCCAGGACAGCTGACCCAGACTGGCCAAAGGAATATTCCCTACCATATAATGTCGTGCTCTGTATATAACTGAGGAAGCAGATTTGCTGCTCAGAAACATATTGGTCATCAGATTGTGTTTTTTTCCTTCCGTTGTGGTGAGCAATTGCATTTGTGCATCACTTGTAGTGTTATTGTTGTTGTTGTTGTTGTTGTTATTCTTTTCCTTTGTTGTTATTATTCTTTTCCTTTCTTATCCTATTTAACTGTCTTTATCTCAACTCATGAGGTTTGTTTCATTCTCCTCCCCATCTCCTTGTGTAGGGAGGGGTGAGCTAGCAGCTGCGTGGTGCTTAGTAACCGGGTGGGATTAAACCACAACACATAGGTTTTTGAGTAAGATAACCTGTTCTAAAAAATCTGGGGATCATTGATAATCATGATGATCAGTAGTGAATCTCTACCAGCTTTTAAGTGGAAATTGTTTGCAATCATGTCTTCACTCTAAAGAATGCATTTAATTAATCCTAAAACATTGACAAACACAATAGCATGAAATGTTTGAATGTATACTGGCAAATAGTGCTAGGAACAGCCATTCTGTGCTAGATCAGGATATCCAATTGAGCAAACCCAGCTTTGCAGTGGCTAATAGTGAACACCAATGAAAACATAAAAACTGAGGAAACTACTAATGAGCTACTCCAAGGATCCCCTTTCCCAGCTGTCAGCAGCCTTTAGTTCAGGAATTTTTCAAAACAGGATACTATTTTATATTTAATGCAAACTTTTATCACATACATTTCTTGTGTTGATTTTTAACTAGTGTAAAATTAGTTTTGGTATTCAAAAAGTTCTTTGCCAATGAATTTCAAAATTTGCTTTGTGAAAATGTACTCCCTGTTTATTTTGAAGCTACATCCTCATTAGTTTGTTGCTCTGCCTCTCTATGAAAAATAGTGAATATTTATACACTATTCTCTGTACCACTTGTGATTTTAGAGGTCACTACCATACTCATTCTCAGTTCTCTCTCCTGTAGACTAAAGAGATAATTCTACTCTACACACTTGCTCCTCATACAAAATATAGACATATCTTTTAAGTATGCTGTCTCTCTGTACCCTAATGAGAGACCTTTTTGAAAGCTCTCTGTAAATCCAAATGGACTACTTGAATCACCTTGTCCCCATATTCACCAACTCTCCTGAGGAACATGAACAGATATGTAAAGTTAATTACTTCTAAAATAACCAAATTGATCCATCATATTTGTAGCTTATCTGTTCACAGCAGTATTTATACTTTTTGAAAAAAACNAGCAACATTGTACCTTACCATGGTCAGTTAGTTCCATTACTTATTACCTTGGTTGCAAACTAATTATCTCAAACTGGTTCTATAGCTTTTGTTTCACGGCCTCTATCCTACGGTTACACCCCCAAAAAAACCAAACTCAAACAAACTGACATTATGTTTGTCACCTGTTATTCAGGTAGAGAAAGTTTTAAGCAAAATGATTAAGCCACAGATAATAGTTACACAATTTCAAATTTGAATTCCTTTAGGACTCTTGCAAGACTACTGTATGGCTTTTGTGTATATATATATATTCTAATCAACTTGTCCAAAATGGTTTTCATTCACATTTTCTGTACAGGAAGGTTACAAGACAGGGACCTTTCTATGATCTCTCATGACTAACATGGATGTGAATAATTGGTATTTAAAATCCAGTTGAAATCCACATTTTATTGCAATTTTTTTGTTGTTGTTGCATTAAGTTGCTGTAGACATAATTATTTCAGAAATCTTCTGATGTTGGTGATATGCTCCAGCATTAATCAAATACCAATTAAAATTAAATCCCTCTCAGAATGTAGGAATAAGAACAAGGACTTATCAAAGAGAGCTGCCTTATGAGACCTATCATAATTTATTATACAACTGCCTAAATGTTTTTAATTTTTTTTCATTAGGTTATTTCAGGTTTTTTAATTTATAATTTTGTTCTTTTTGGAATAACAAAATATGCCTGAATACCCAATACCAAACATAAAGTCAGATATCTGTATCTTTGGCAAAACCAAACTACACAAGTTTCTGGTGTGAAATTAAAGGCAAAACCTAAAATTACTCCAAATTACCTTCTCCTTTTCTACCACATGACAAAAATTTGCAGATAAAGGTAATTAAATTTTCCATTTCATAATATCACTTAATAGTCTGATTTGTTTTAAATTATCCATCAAACTGCACAGTTAAGGAATACACTGCTAGAAATCTGAAACTCAGCTTCCTGACAGTTTTCAGGTTCCATTACAACATCATGATTTTGAGAGCTGCAGGGCCTTTGTTATAATANATTCCATTACAACATCATGATTGTGATCGTTGCAGGGCCTTTGTTATAATTAAAAAAAAAAAAAAATTGTTCATTGGAATTATGAATGCTGCTAATCTTCAAAATAACTTGGTATCTTGCAAATGTCATTTTATCACAACAGAACTATGCAAAATATATCGAAGTATCTGCAAGTATGCACCCACATTTTGCAGAGACTCCTATTTTGCAAAGTAGATATTGCTATCTGTAGTCACCAACAGAACAGGTAGCATTTATTTCCAGCATTTCAATTTGGCTTGGGTAAAAGAAATGCCATAAAATATAAAGATTAGGACCACTCTGACCATTCAGAAGACAGCTGAACCGGGCTGGTTTGGTTTTGGTTTTGTTTTTCTGTGGCTCATCCCTGAATTTGTGAACAGGCATGTATTTAACAGAACAGAATTCATTGCAAGGGATGTGGAGAAAAGTAGAGTAAAATAAAAGGGGGTTAATTTCACCAAAACATTCCTGGTTTTAAAGAGAAATTCTAGTACTGGAGTGGCCAACCTTTCAAAACTCATGTACGAAAATTTTTATCAGAAAAAGATTGTGATGTTGTTTCTTTCTTAAAAAGAAACAATTTTCACCCAGACTTGACAGGAATAATCCAGATCTCATTGTGACACGGAGCTGGCTGAGACAGCAATGACAGATAATAAGCCTTTTTCAGAAAACTGGTGATACTATGCACTAATCTGCTAGAACTGGGAAAGGACTTTGGTGGCAGAGTTCTGCCTTCACACGGTATATCTATACAAGTGCAAGTGTAAACAACTTCAGATCAGCCCCTGCTCATTTTTTGAATGAGACTTCCAACAACAATGGATGGTACAAAACTGTAAAGAAAACCTCTCAGATCTACACAGCTCAATGAAAGAATGTACACGTAACATCTACGTAAGGCTCCTCTGCAATGCTGGCATGCAGTTGTCTTGTAATTCTTCAACACTCTTGTGGTTGTTTTTGCCAGGTGAAGTGGCGAGATGCCTCAGATGCATGCAAACCCCACTGGGTAAAGAAAATATTCTATTTGGGAGCTTTAAACTTTTTCTTTCCCCATTAATGATTTTGATACTTCCACAGGTTTGAAACGTTACTGCCATGAAAAGCTTTGATTAGTTGGATGCAGCACAGCTACATCTACCTCCAACATGAACCTCTCATCTCATTCAGTGTATGTATTAGCCTTGAGTCCTCAAAATCTCTAGATTTCCATTTTCAGATCAATGGTTGAGGATACAAAAAAAAAATAAAAAATAAAAAATTTACAGTAGTTTACCTGTTGCCTTTCATTTTGACATATTCTAGATTTGGGAGCAATTTTACCTGTCATGACAGTGCAAAGTATATAGAAGCTGGTGTTCACCAATGAGACATTCACTTCTGAATCCACTTAAGACAGTCAGATCATGTACAATTGCAGCTCCAGCCTAGTGCTGTAGTATTCTGCTAAGTTAATGATAGGGTAATGCAGTTTCTAGAAGTGTCTAGTAGTTGTTTTGATCTCCGAAATATATTTCTGTTGGCACTGGTCCTCAGCAAGCTCTTGCACTCAATTTAATTTCTAGGGCTTGAAGACTGTAGTAATGATAATCAACTCTCTTCCACTACAGCATACTCATTCTTAAGAAGCCATGCAACAGGAGGAAAAGAATCCAAGTCCTAGGAAAGTGGTCGAAGGAAAAGAAGGTCTGGGCTTAAACACGACTTAAAGACTTCAAGGTGGGGCGCACAGTGCAGAATCATAATGGATATAAGCTTTTTAAAAGAAAAGAAAAAGCTTTTTTCCTTGGCAAGGGAACTTAATGAATTCTCCTTTGAATATTGCCATTATCTTAGCAGGAGAAACAAAACAAAAAAAAAAAAAAAAAAAAAAAAAGAAAAGAAAAGAAAAGAAAACGTGTTCTATGTGAAACTGAGTCACAAGAAGTATACCTTAATATAGAGCAATTTCACATATTAGGTGTCCAAACATAATGTTAGGTATCTAACATTTATCAGTTATTCCCCTGGACTACGTAATTTCAAAAACCAAGCTGTGCATCTGCTGCATTAGATAGCCAAGCACTTTTCAATTTTGATGCTCACAATATTACAAAGCTTGAAGACCATTAAATTAAGATATTGCTGCTCTTCACTTGCATCAACTTGAAACAATGAAAGCCTTATGTGCTGTTTTTGGCTGGGATAGAGTTAATTTTTTCCCTAATTTTTTTCCATGCAGCTAGCATGGGGCTGTGTTTTAGATTTAGGATGAGAATAATGTTGAAAACACAGGGATGCTTTTGTTACTGCTGAGCAATGCTTTCACAGAACCAAGGCTGCTTCTGCTTCTCACACCACCTCACCAGCAAGTAGGCTGGGGGTGCACAAGGAGTTGAGACAGTACTCAGCCAGAACAGCAGACCCCAACTGACCAAAGGGATATTCCATACCGTATGACATCATGTGAGGGGCTGGGGGAAGAAGGAAGCGGGGGAACATTTGGAGTGATGGTGTTTGTCTTCCCAAGTCACCCTTACACGTGATGCAGCCCTGCTTTCCTGGAGATGGCTGAACACCTGCCTGCCCATGGGAAGCGGTGAAGGAATTCCTGGTTTTGCTTTGCTTGTGTGCAGCGTTTGCTTTTCCTATTAAACTGTCTCTACCTGAACGCATAAGTTTTATTGCTTTTACCCTTCAGATCCTCTCCCCCATCCCACAGTGGGTGAGTGAGTGAGAGGCTGCATGGGGCTCAGCTGCCAGCTGGGATTAAACCACAATGCTTATTACCTAATGTCTCCTTAGTAAGATCAGCATATTAAGCTTAGCCAGAATACAAAGAGATGCAGTAGATTCTGCACTGTTAAGATTCCAGTTTGGTGCACTTTGGCGTTCCTGAAGGACTTTAGGCTCCACTGCACAATGCAGCATTCAAAATTCAATAGGAAGATGAATTGGAATAACAGTTCTTGTCTGTGATAGGAAAATAGCGACATCAGCCAACTGGTTGATTACACTGAAACTGGGTCAAAAACAATGCTTTAACAAATGTTAGCCAGCATATAGGGCAGCTGGTTAAAACTGAAACAAGAATATAATCAAATCTGGGCAACAAAAGGTAGTTTTATGCCTTCTTTTAGCTAGTATTCAGTGCATAGCACTTACATCATTCTTTGGATCTATGTGGAGAGCTGTCTCAACTGTTTCTTTTGTGACACTTGGGATAAAACTCTCAGTGGCATATGAAAAAGGTGTACCCTCCCCCAATTTGTAATAGATTTCACTGATCATGTGTTGATATCTCGATTTGTTAGGTTAAAGTTAAAGTGAAAAAATCAAAAAACATAGGTATATAACTAAGGATCCCAAACATAATATTATGCATTGTTAAAATTAATAATTTAATGTCATGTAAGACAAACTGAGTTTAGGCTAATTATTTGATGCAGGCTGAGATGCTATCACTACCTCTCTCATTAGGCAACAGGAAACCTCAATGCAGATAAACGTATAACTAGCAATAAAAAAAGAACTATAATTATATAATTAGTATATGCTGATGCTGTGTGAGGCACCTGACACTCTTCTGACTTAATGTGTGAATATTTAACTGGCTTAGTTTAATTTTTGAAGAACATCACAGAGAAACAATTGCAATCTCAATCTTTTGGACTAAACCTCCCTCACACCCAACACAAAAAACCACAGTGCTTTCTAGTCCAGTCATGAATGCTTCTGGAATAATGACAATATTAATCTGGGCACAAAGGAGGTTATATCATATATATTTATACACAATAGTGTACATTATACTCAAATGTTAAGTTTTATATATCTTATTTTGCTCTTCAATTGACAAAATTCTCTTGTATAGAAAAAGAAAAACCCCCAGCTTCTATTGAAAGAATTCGTGTGTGCAAGGCTAATAAGTTTAAACAAGATATTGAATATAAAATTACCATCAAAGATAAACCATAATCTTTAAAGTTGCAGCTGATTTCAAACATTCCTTTTGATGGATTCCTAGTACAGCAATTTTTTAGAAGTATGAACACTCCAAATCTCCTCTATTTATAGGGAAGTTTCTAACAGGTTCAATTGGAGACATCAAAAACATTTTAAATAGACATCACAAGATGCATCTGTAGTTTAAAGGTCAAATTTATTAGGAGATTAAGAGATGTATTATACATGGACTATAAATATAGCACAGCTGACTTTATTCACAGTCAGACAGCCAATGCCAACCTATTTTGTAGACACCCTTGTTCTTTTGTTCCAAGAAAAGTTTGCACCGTAAGACTTGGATTTAGGTTTTGGAATCTTCTTCTCTTCAACGTCATAGCTCCAGCCTGGAGGTTACAGGAAATGGTGGGGGGAGATAAGAAACAAAGAGAATTCTAAATATTCTCAGCATACAATACAGAGCAAATGCAACTTAAACCTTTTAACTTTAATATCTTTCTCTCCATGTAGGCATGCAATAGTTTATTCCTCAGTAGTTGGCAGCAGAGAATACTGAAATGCCATAGATGTGACATCCCTGTTCTCCCAGTTGATAGGACTTCCCCGTACTATGTACCTCCATTTTCTTTACTCCTGCAAAAAACTTGACAGTCATCAGTGAAAAGTTCAACAGGGAACACTGACTGTCCTTCAAGTTCATGGCTCCACAACTCCACAACATCAGAGAAGGACTAAGGCTCTGTGTACGCTGGGACAGGAAATCAAAATAAAGATAAAGAAATGTGGAAAAAAAATAGCATACAGAAGATCAATCCCAAAGACTGGGAGAGAATGGAGACATTGGAAAGCTACAGAAAAAAGAAGGGTGGGAAGACCAAAGAAAGGAAGAACAAAGAAAAAACTTCAGCATTAGAAAGTAGTTTAATACTTACCATTTTTTAAGAACATAAAAAATTAGGAGTAAAAGAAAAGGGAATGAAGTGATAGAAGACAAGTAAATTATGTGATAGTTAAGCAAGAGAAATGCTAAAAAATGTCAGAAAAGAGGAGGTGGAGACATTAGTGTTTATGTAAATCAAAATGCAAATTGGTTGCAGCCTCCAGGTGCCTGGAAAGTTGCCAGGGCAGCACTCAGTATTCCAAAGTTTGGTCTCTTTAGCTGCAACATTTCACTCAAAGTTGAGATACTTGAGTTGAAGCTAGAAGTTGTTAAGTATGCAGTTTTAACTGATACTAATAAGGCTATACTTTTCTTCCTTAGTTTTAAAACAAAAACTTGATAAAACCTAAAAGCTTTAACATATATCTGAATTTTTTCATTTTAAGATGTTCACAGAAAACACTCAAGACACATCTACACATCAAAACACGTTTCATAAGATACACAAGTTGTCATGTCACTGTGCCTCAATTTTGCGTATTCACAAATGTCACACAAACATCTTCATGTTTATTAGGCTGAACCAATGTTAATTTCCAAGTTAATCATTCTCTGTAAGAAATGATGGAATAGAAGTTTTAAAAACTTAATCTTTCCATCTGTGAGAGCACTGGCTTTTGTCTCCTGTTCTGATAAAAATATAAGCTTGAGCAAACAGCCAGAACTAGATCCAGCGACAGACTTTGGAATTGCAACATTAAGCATTGTAACACCTAACTTTGAGGCACTTGGCTGCTGGAATGGAATCTACAGCCCCAAGTTACCGCTTCATCTTTTTATACACTAGATAGAGAGGTGCTAAGTGCCTCCAAAANTATTCGGGACAGAGATCTCTCCCGTTACCATCTTCAGTGCAGTTATCCCTACATTAGACAACACATGAGATGGAGCAGGCAGAAAGACAGCTGAACTTCTTAGATGAAAAAGAACTCTTAGGTTTCCAAATTGTATCAATATATCTGGGATTTGCAGAAATTAAACTTGAGGTTCGTAAGGAATTTTGTAATGGAAAACTTGGGTAGTTCACATGGGAAGGACAGAGAGGTAAATATTTGTGTTCCTGGACTTAAACATGTTTCAGTAACACCTCAGTTTAGAAGCTAAGTTCCATTGTAAACATGTGCCTAAATTTCTAATTTCTTTCTAAAAGAACTAGTAAGTATTGTAAAATTTTTATTTCCAGCTACATCTAATACTGAAGCTATTACTATAGAAAATACTATGCACTTATCATATGCATAAACCTAAGCCACCTTAAATAAAAATGGAGTAATAATTTAGGCAAGCCAGCATCCGCAGATGGTTTGTACATCTCAATTATGGTAAAATTAAGAGTGAAAGCTAAGTGAATATTGAACTAATAATATTAATACTATGTCACTGCTTCAGTTTAGTTGGTAGAATTTCTTTGTAGTTTTCCTGCACAATGGAGATTCATTACTAATTCAGTGAAGGCATAAACTTCCTACACTGAACTGCATTTCAAAAGGACAAAACTTAACATGTCCGAAGAGGTAACATATGTAGCTCATTAATATAGGGATATAGGCCAGGATTCAGGTTTTCTCTTACAGGCTGAATTTCCCAAGAAATAGTAATAGCATGAATAATATAGAAGTATAAGTGAAGCAAGACCAGATTCTCCCAAATTTCATATTTGTTCATAAAAGATTAAACAATACTATTAAAATTGCACAGTAATTAGTATATCCAATGCAAATATGATGATCCTATTAATTGCTTAGTGAATACAATTTATTTTTCAAGAAAATTAAGACTATTAAGGTTTTTTTAAAAAACAGACCCCTTCAAAAATGAATAGAGGAATTAAATAGTAGCTGTACTAGCCTTTACCATTAAAAAGTGCAAATAAATTGCACAGTAAATGGTTTAGCTTCTTAATTAAGTTAATGGACTTATCCTGGTTTTTGGGTACACAACATAAGCCATCTATCAACTTTGCACAATTTGGTCTGACCGAGAAACTTTACTATCTTACCCCAGACTAAATATAGTTGAAAGCTGTAGACCACAGGGAAGACTTCTGAAGAAGCTCACACTCTGTGTGCATTATTCCTGGCTTTAACTCAGTGCAATTAATCTTTCTCACATCCATGAGCACTAAAGCATCAAGCCCAGCTCTTTCAGGAAAATTCATGCTTTTAAAAAACCCAAAAAACTTAGTGAAAAATTCATACCAACAATTAAAAGGACTGATGAATATTCAAAAGGCTGAGATTACAGATAACTTCTTGCAGTACCATAGTTCTGTGACAAAATACAAGCCTAAACAACCAATTAAGTTTACAGATGCAGCCCTTTTGATACATCATTAGCATTAAAAATATTAAGTAATGATGCTGGTGTTTCTACTATTTCTTTCTCAGATATGAACAATCATTAAGTGTGTTTAGACTTTGGTGTTGTACTTGGGAAGAGTTAGGTATAACTTCCTCAAACTAAAGCTTCCTGAAGGTGGGCAGCGGAGGGGAAGTGCTGATCTCCTCTCTCTGCTGACCAGCGATAGGACATGAGGAGATGGAATGAAGCTGCGTCAGGGGAAGTTCAGATTGGACATTAGGAACAAGTTCTTCACTGAGAGGGTGGTTGGTGCCTGGAACAGGCTACCCAGGGAAGTGGTCACAGCACCAAGCCTGTCAGAGTTCAAGAAATGTCTGGACAACACTCTTAGTCATATGGTTTACTTTTAGGTAGTTCTATGAGGAGCAGGGAGTTGGACTTGGTGATCTTTATAGCTCTCTTCCA
>VXBL01006009.1:832-53205 GCA_013400195.1 Aramus guarauna | reverse complement strand
AAAACTCTAAACAATGTAGTGGCATATTTGGAGGGGGATGTGGGGTAGAATCTGAAGCCAAAAAAAAATAAAAAATCAGTTCTTGGTAAGAATAAATGAAGATGCGTTGTTTATTCTGGGCACCCTTCTATTCTAGCCAGGATCATCTGCAGGTTCTCCCATGTTGATCACAGCTACAGAAAATTAAAAAAATGGCAACAGGAAAAGCGGAGTGTTACATTTCCCGTAGCATGTCATTTAGTATTTCTTACATTCACACTATTAACTGTCTCTCCTTTAGCTGTGGCAGCAATCTCTGCCAATTCTGAGAAGGCAAGTGTGGTGTTTTCCAGATGTTCTGGATCGAGGCAGTGTCAGAAATGACAGAAACAGATGTACTGGTTCTTGGTTTCTGTTGGAATGTGTAACGCAGTGCCTTTAGTCGTGCTGAAATTCCCTGCAATTAATCTGCTGAGCTATGAAATGTGATGGCAGTTGAGGAGCTGGCACACATTTGCTATTAGCATGTGCTATATGAGGGCTCCGACTTTCAGTAGGAGATGAAATACTTAACATTACGGTTGCTAACCCTGATAAAACCTGCCAGAGATTTATAAGTAAACTGGTTACTTCATCTTGTGTTCTTTCTTGGCTTTTTGAGCTTCATTTTATTCCTCTTGTAAGGTTATTCTTTGCAATTCTTTTACAGTTCCATGTTTGGAACGTTTTCCGTTTCTTTCCTCTTCTGTGATTTCCTGTGTTCCTTTCACCTGCCTCCCTTAGTTGTAGCTGTTATCCCCTCGTCTCTACAGGGGAGCAAAACGCTTTCAAACATGTTTTCTAGAATAAACTCATGCCCTTCTTTTGTTCCTAGAATAAACTAATAACCTTGCTTTGCTCCTAGAATTCTATTGTTACGCAGTTTTTAATAATGTACTTTGCAAGTATTAGTAAGGATATTCAATCTAAATCAAAAGTTATAAAGTTATGTGAAGGATTACCTGTATAAGATTTGCAGGATGCAAACTTCAGATACTGTAGAGTGGTGGCTTCCTTCCTCTTCCCAATCTGCTGTAAAATACCAGACAGATATATTGTTTCTGTAGGAAAATATTGGGATATATTGTCTGTTCTCTAGCATGTAGGGAAGTGGTCTTCAAAGCTTTTTGACTGCAAACCCCATCAGTAAAAAAATTTTGAGCATGGACCCCCAATAAATGTACAACTATTTACAAATTGTATACATGCACTGCTGTATTAGTGTATTATGTACATTATAAACCATATAAAAATAGAAATTAAAAAGGGTGAGATAAAAAACCTAATTTTAATATTTAGTAATGATACAAAAAATATTTTCTTTCCGCACTCCAGAGGATTGTCTTGCACGCTCCCTGGGTGCACGTACCTCACTTTGGATGCACTGGCAGACTTCTTGAGAATTATTTACTTGACTTTTTTCCTAGTTTTCTTAGCTTAGGAAGCTGCAATTTTCCAAAGGTCAAATATATTATATTATTGTACATTAGTAACCTATTGTGGGTATATATAGTTTTAGAAGTATTCCTGTTCAGTATATGTGGTATACATAAGAATAATTGTTTGTACTTCTTTATAATTGGAAGGGGTTTACTACCCCTGTGACTTCCTTGTCAAATTGAAATAAATTCAATAATTAAGTCATTAGTAAAACTAAATGTTTAAAGGAAGCATCTTAAAATGCTTTTTTATTGAATTATTACTGTCTTTGCACACCATTTTGGTTGAAGGAAAACATATCTTTGGTAATCTTTTACATTTAAGTAATTAAAAAGAAAAAGCTAGCTGTTAGTTTTTCAAATGCTGAATACTATGCAGGTTAGAAAGAATAATTTAATGAGAAGAAAGCCTGGGCAAATTGTTTTAGGTAGGTGGGTTTTTAGGAGTATCCAAATGCATTATTAGACTTGAGATTTTTTTTCTTCTGCTGGTTGTTGCAAGAGAAGACTGTTCTCTGGCACTGGGAGTCAATCTGCTTTGCTCATTTTAACCTACCTGTCTAACTTCTGTGGCGGCCCTTATTTTTAAGTATAGCTATATATAACTTAGGTTATATTTGCTCAGACGTGGTGTCAGTGTTGTATAGTTGTGGTGTTTTGTTCCCTCTCCTCCCCAATTTGGCCTATGGGCAGAATGAATTTACTTCTGCCTGCGGCGTACAGTGTGAATGTCCTGACTAATCAAGGTAGGTGCAAGCAGGGCATTCTCTGTGAAGTTATCCTGGCTGTATGGTTTGTTCCCCACTCTGGACTTGTTTTTGATTCATATGATATCAGAAATGTTATCTTTTGGGCCCCTTCCTTGAGGGGAAAGATTAAGATAGGATGCAGACCTGTGCAGCTTGGTGGCTGAGGTATGGTTAAGCTGTTTCTCTCAGCATGTAGCAAATTGTTTTTGTTTGCTGATGGGTGGTATTTCCAGACTTGACAAAAAGTTATGTGTTTCATGAAGTTACGTGTATCTGGATCCTGAAAAAATATATTTTTAATATTCTTGTAAATTCAAATAAAACTGTTAGATAACTTTTAGAAGTGTAGCTAGGAAGATAATATGCTGGGATAATGAAATGGACAGTATGGTACAATGCTTTGCTATGTGTGTTTCATAGACTTGAGTTTAAATTCAGAGTAATGTTACTTGGGCTGACTTTCTACTAGAATGTCATAAAATGACAGATTTCTGATTTTTAAAATGTCAAACCCATAAATCATTAGTTTGCTAAGATTGCACTAGCAAGCTATTAAAGAACATGGCAGTATTTACTGTAGATAAATGCAAATTTAAAAAGGTTCTCTGTATCATGGTTTAAATGATTTATTTGCTTTCAATGCACATATGAAACTGATGTGATGTAAAGATTTAGGATATTTCATTTCCTGTATGGAGCTACAAATTTGCATATTATTATACCACCTCTTGGAGTCGTATCTTTCTTGTATGTCTTAAACGGTATCACAGGTTAAGGTACACTGAAAAAAGTTAATTAAAATGAAAGCAGAATTTAATGCTATTAATATGTATACTGGAAAGATGCAAATTTCAGATGGATTTAGATATAGTCTGTATCTATGTTGATGTCTATTGAGATCTATAACATAGGCCAAGCTCGGAAACTTGCCAGGTTTTGTAAATACGCCTTTAGCCACTATTTGGAGTGCCTTGAAATTTTGTCTTGAAATTGCTTGATTTGCAAAAAATCAGCTTGGTGCAGTCCTTTGTTTCTTCAGGGATTTGAAATAAAGCTTATACCGTCTCACAGGCTCCTCAGGAGGCCTCTATGCTCAGTGTCGTGCTTTGGACAAAAGCTGGTAGAGAATCTGTTTTATACTGCCTCCTGTTTTCTTCTCTGAACTTGTCCAACGGTCTGCAGGTTTGCTGGGTATATCCACTGTTTGGTCTGTGTCAGAGTGTGGCTCCCTGGGCCCCAAGTACTCATGTTTTGTGTCATGTTCTTCGCAATCCTTCTTTTTATATCAGCTATCCCACCTGTTGATGGGTCAGTGAAGATTGGGAGGAGGGCAAAATTCCTAATATTGGACTTGTCTGTCTCTTCAATTTTTGGAATCTGTTGTTGAATTTCCAGAAGGGAAGGCAGAAGCACTGCGCATGATGGTATGGAGTGCTGTCACTGTTCTGAGTTCCAGTATGCTTTTTGATTTTAATTTGACCTGTTTGTACTGAGGTAATTTTTTGAATGGATACCAAACTAATAAAATAAATGTAGGATTTTATTTTTTTTTTTTAGGATAAAATTTACCTTTGCTAATAATTTTGCTTAAAACTGGGATTGTTCCCTTCATAAGATAGAGATTGAATTAAAATTTTTTGGTACATTCTTTAAAAAAAAAAATTCTAAAAGCTTTTTGTAACATAGATTAAAACCCGAAATGCATAAAATTTGAAATTCATAGTGCCACTCCTCTTGCCCGCATGTTAAAAAACAATGTGTAGAGCTAATTCTTCCTTGCATTGCTCTGCTTGCACTGCGGCTTCCTCTGCATACCACAAACTGAACTAATTGTGTTAGCGAACTAATTTGACATAAAAATGCTTGCAAGCAGAGTGAGAATACTAGTTTATTAGCTAGGTTAAATACAACATAATTGATTACAGCATGATTATCTTTTAAAACTGTTGGTTTGGGGTTTTTTTCTCTCCTTTCCCCATTCTGTTGGGAAGGAGAAACCCATAGGTAAATGTCACCTCCATAAAGATTCTTTGGGTGTATTGTACCTACCTGGACAAGTATTTTGCTTTTTTACATTTGTTATTTTGGCTGAGAGAATAATTTTTATGTATATATAGACATATCTCAGTGCATTTTTAAAGAAAAGTTCTAATGATCTGCGTTATGTCTCAGATTAACTGGATAGGAGATATTTGTTACTCTTTCCTGTGTAAATTGGCTAAATTTTATGTATTCTGTAGTTAGCAATTGCAAAGTTGAAGAAACTCTGGTTTTATATAAATCAATACTTGAATGTAAACTTTTCTGCTAATTTGAAATCTTATCCAGTCTTATTTCCTGGAGATGCAGCTTTCTTCGTTGTGACAGAGCATGAGATATAAGCTGCTGATAGAAAGCTGTCTTGGGGAGGAAGAGAATTATACCATGCTGAGACATTATATTAAAAACGTGTAATGCTGGGCTAAGAGTTTCAAATACAACATTAGGTGGCAGTAGTAGACTCTTAACACCTTGTAGGTGCCTGTTAAATTTACTTTTTAAGCAATTTTCCAAATGAGAGACAGACTTGAAAATTTTTTCTTTTAATGTGGAAGATCATGTTATATCACTGCAAAGGGATGCAATGGGAATGATTTTTCCTCAGTGATGCAGTTTTGATCATAGTAAATAACACTGTTGAACAGAATCATATGAAAGCATCAAGGTTAAAGTGGGTGCAGTGTTGTGCAGTGCCACTATTGATATGCCTGGATTAAAATGGACCTTTCTTACTTGCCAGGTAAATGAAGGTGTAGACTTTGCTAGGAATGGGACAACAGGTGAGAAAGCAGCTAATTAAGAAGGTGTACTCTCTTTTTTTCTTTATTTCTTTCTTACCATCCTTTTTCCCTTAGAAAGTGGCAGAGATGAGTACTTATTAGGTTGTTTTGTTTGGTTTTGTTTTTGTTGTGGTTTTTTTTGTGGTGTTTTTTGTTTTGTTTTTTGGTAGTGTAACTGTTGAGTAGTGTTGGATGGGGGGGAAACTAGTGACTTCAGCCTGAGATGTCAAGAGGAAAAAAATAAGTGGTTTTCTGTTCAAGAAATGCCTGTTTGCTCTTTGATTGTTTGAGGGGGGGTTTGTTTGCTTATTTTTCTGAGCATGGAAGAAAGCAACTCCAAAGTTGGAGCAAGGTTAAAGAGGATGGTTATGGAAGAGGCTGAAATAGAATCTTTCCTTCTGTGAAAGAGTCACTGGTCACTTGCATGTTCATGGTTTCATGTTAGTTTTAAACTTTGAGCTATTGCTAAGGTAGCAAATGGCTTTAAATTATCTGTGTCTTGCTGGAAGGTTATGACCTTGCCTTTCATGAATGGGTCTTCCCACAGTTCTTTGTGCTTTGTTTAGTTTTCCTGGTTGCATTATGGTTGATATAGCGGCAATATATTGAAGAAAAAAAGGTTGACATTGAGGCTTTCCCTATCTCTTTCTTGCCTCCCTATAACCTCTCCAGGCCTGAGCCCTGTTTGTCACAATTTCACTGACTTGACATTCATGCTAATGTCACTATTTGATATACATATCCAGATTATCAACAGGCTTTCCTACCAAATTTCCTCTTAGGACTCATATTTTAATACGTTCTCACCTAGAAGTGTTGTGTTAGTGACAGAAAAGACTGCATGGAAAAGTGAGGGGTGAGGGGCAGCGAATGGATTGCTGCAAATTAGTATGTATGAGTTATTCTTTTTCCTTACCTTTTTCCTCTTCTGGTCTGTAGAGGCCTTTCCAAATCAGAACCATCTTTTTATCCCACCCAGGATGTGTACCATGGTGTTGACTTTTACTGTTCATTGTGTGTCTTCAGGGGATTTGACTGGCTTGGGATCATTCATGATCCTATGAGCTCCTTGCCCTAAAGAGATTTTAGTTGTTATATTTCCCAAATCTTTGGCACATACTTTGGCAATCAATACAATTGTTTTGAGTTTGTGAATATGTGAAAGGGGTTGGAGTCCAGGATATGGGTTATTACTATGGTGGAAGATGAGTAAATGTAGGCAAAGAATATGATACTTATTGTTACTCAGAAGCATAATGACTAAAATAAATCCATCTTTTTTGTGTTTGTGTTCTCCAGAAGCTGCATTCAGATTTTATCATTGAGGGATGAAAAACATGGGGGTTTTTTGTTTGGTGGTTTGTTTTGTTGTTGTTTTTGACCTTGAGTCAAGGGACATGATGCAAAATTGCAGCAAGAACAGGACCATTTTGGATAACATAGCTGTTTTGTGAATAGAGGTAAAATATGGAGTATACATCAAACCTTTAATTGTTAAAATGGCAACTGGTTTAGCTTCAGCACATTTTTCTTGATGTTTATCTTGTGATAAACCCTTTTGAAGAGAGGACTTTGGGCAGTTACCAGCTTTGTACACACAGCTTTGCGGGTTCTTATTAAGCATAAACTTTTAAAATTTCCACAGAGATAGAATTAGCTTATTTGACTACATTGCATTTTTTTTTCTTCATCGGATAGGCATTTTCCCTTGGATAGGCATTGTCCATACTTGTTGTTTTGGACATACTAAAGAAACAATTCTGAGGTTACAAAATCAACATCTTGAGGAAAAGGGAGGTCACAGTTTGCTCAGATAGTAGTTCTTTCATGCTGGCTTTAGGGAACAAAACAAGTACATTTGTCTTGATGTGTAGGTTATCTAGAAACCAGAAGAATGAGGAAGCTCTGTAGAAGTAAAGTCTCTTTTAGAGGTTTGAAGTAAAACTGCAGAGATCCAGCCGTATAGTTCTCCCAAGTATAGCCAATTTGACTTTTCCAGGAGAAATCCTGATTGTGGTCTTAGACTTGATATCTTTTTTTCTGTTATAGTTCATTCAAATACTTTTCCTCACACTTTATTACAAGCTTTTGAAATATTTTATATCTGCCACTGGGAGAAATGACTTAAAATTAGATCATGGACTTTCAGGAAAGCGGAGCTTGACTGTGTTTATTCTGAGCTATTTTCTGCATACTGTAGTTTGGTAGTTGCTCACCCAAAGAGCATGCCATCTCTTTTATATCTTGGAGCGCTTCTCCCAGTTTATGCTAGATGAAAGGTTCACTGCAAAGAGAGGTTTTGTGTGTTTAAATTGGCTTTTTGTTTCTATTTGGAAGTGATGTAGTGCTATTTTATACTTAAAATTAGTGCTATTATGTTGATTTCTCATTATTTTAGTTCTCCAAGGGAAAAAAGACATGCTGTCTGAGTGTGTAGTTAAAAATTGCTGTAAAGTGTTCTCCCTGTTCTCAATCAGCTAAATGGAGAAACATTTTGCCAAAAAACTTGAGCTATTGGTTTAGTTTATATATTTTAAGGTAAATATAACTGGCAAAATGTAAAATTTGTGAGGATGTATTTGAATACTTTGAATACTGCACTTTAAAACCATTCCTGTAAGCTGATACTTACATGCTGAAGAAAGAAAACGTTATGCCACCCTGCAGGTTGCTATAAAGATTGTTTATGCAGCTCAGCATAGGACTTAAAATACGTTGAATTGGAGAATTTTGAAAAATGTACTGTGCGACATAGGAGACCAAATCATGCTAAAGTGCAAGGAAAGACTATACATCAGTTCAAAGGCTACATTATTCAAAAAAATACAACCATAAAAAAGGTAATAAGATTACATTCTCACACTTCATGGCTAGTAAGGTGCATTAAGCTGCTCAGATATTCATAACTTACTGTGACATTTGGGAAGATTACATTTTGCTGTGCACAGCCATTACTGCAGCTCAGATAATAACTAGCCAATGCATGGACCTGGATTATGATCCCTGTCATTGGAAACAAATTTGTGTTTTGAAGGTTGATCAGTTTCAAATCACCATTAGAAAGGGTTAATATGAAATACTGTGGAGGGGGTGTGTGTGCTTATGTGTATCTAATGGGTATGCATACATATAGTACATCAACTGCCCTGTGCCTTTGGTATATTGCTTTCTCTGTCAATTTTTTTGTCCTCGCTTCCCTTAAAGGAAATGTTAAAATGGTAATTATTTCTACCGTAGCATATTATTTCTAGAATGTACTTGCTGAAATGCTTATGTTTGCAGATTAGATTGGAAACCTAATTTGACAGCTTCCTGGATGGGTGGTTACTGATAATAGTGTATCTAGCCAAAAATGAAAGATTGGTGTAGTAGACTATAGGGTGAAGGTAAGGTCACCTCTAGTTGCCTTATGTGGTTTTGGTGTGGTAATTGATGGTTGGCTGATAGTTAAAACCAAATGCATAAAGACTTGAATTTCTTGTTATGAATTAGCAGGTGTTTTGTGGCTAGAATTTAACCTTCAGCTATACTGTCTGTACTCAGAATACAGTATTTTCTTTGTTTCTTACCTTGATGGTGATAAAGAGTGGCTTCTTGAGGAATACCTCAGAGGATGATAAATTTAATGTAAAATGAAATGTAAGATTGGTTATATATTTAACATTTGAAAATGTTTTGTTCAAAGTTTGGTGGTTTTTTTTTTTTAAAGGAGGGTGTACTTTTTTTTGGCATTTGTTTTGTGATAATTCTGTGTTAATCCATTCCGCTCAGCGTTCTCCCTTGAATTCTACCTTACAGGGCTTTCTTGAGGTAGGCCTCTGCTGCATCTTCTGGAAGAGGAAAACTGAGGCTTGGAGAATGATAATGACTTGATAGATTTGTTTGAGTTGACAGCGTGAGTTGATATAGAGAAGCTGGGAATATAATTCAAGTCTCCCCATTCAATTCCTGCGGTTTTTCTAGATATTAGGGAAGCATCTGATAGTAAATTGCATAATTATTTTTCATGACCAAGAGGGGAGAAAATGGAAAAGTATAAATTACTGTTTAGAAATTGTTCCTATGAGACATTGTCTATTCTGTCATAAATGCAGTAACTTTCTCTGCTTCTTGTGGTGTTTGGCATTACTGATTTATGCCCAGAAGACCAAAGATTGCTTCTTCAAAGTGACAAGGTTTAGACACTTGAGGAAAATGTATGGTAATTTCTGTAGTTAATGAAGAGTGTATATTCTGTTCCATTGAGTAAGTTTATCTTCATATCCTGACTAGCTGTCGGAGCTAATATGGAAGCAAGTTAGTATATGTATTT
This sequence comes from Aramus guarauna, assembly GCA_013400195.1. Taxonomy (NCBI): domain Eukaryota; kingdom Metazoa; phylum Chordata; class Aves; order Gruiformes; family Aramidae; genus Aramus; species Aramus guarauna. The sequence continues at coordinate 43,868 of VXBL01006009.1, read as the reverse complement.
GGGGGCAGTTTTGACATGGTATGACTTCGTCAAGTGACAGTACTGAAGCTGTTAATGGTCAAAGGCTGTGAAGGGAACACCATGTAGGACAGAAATAATATCTTTTATTAGACAAACCTGTAGAAGTGAGAATGAACTGAAATACTTTTGATTATGAGTCCATTTTGATCATTTGAGTCAATGCTATATGACTTCCTGTTTGTATGCTGGTATATAGTAAGTGTTTTGGCAAGCATTAAGTTTAATAAAGTTCTAAAGTCCAAGAGAAGTTTAAAAAGTGGAGAGAGAGGAATTGGGGTAGAGGAGTTATGTTGGTATAATCCATCTTTACTTCAACTGGAATTTTTATTTTATTGAGTACACAAATGAGAATGAAGTAGGTTATTTCCTTCTCCCCTCCACCTCCTTGGCATGTGCATATGTGGGTACTTAGTGTATGTTCAAACAAAGCCTGCATCTAGGAGACCTGAAATATTACAGTATTAAATGCCTTAGCCAAAGCATAGTCAAAGGCTTCACAGGGCTGCTGTTTGACATTTGTGCAAATGCAGCAAGCCTTTGCTTCCTTTTAGTACCTGTGGACAGTAATGAAACTGGTTGTTAATACTTAAACAGCTTTATTCAGTATCTCAGGAATGGCTCTTAAGTGTTTGTAAGTGGCAATACTTCTGATGTGCATCAGCTCCTTTAGGCTAGAATTGCCCTCTTATTTGAGGAGTATTAGGCACAAGAAGGAAAGCTTTTAGGGCTGCTCAGGCCATTTAAGGTATCTTAGCTGACTTAGCGCTCTCAGCTGTTTTGGAACACTCACTTGGTCTCTTCACTTTTCAGCTGTGTGTGGCAGCTCAGAACATCTGTATATTAAACTACGGAAATGTTTTTCTGCAGCAATTGTCTGATGGTAGGTGACACGTTAGGAGCACCTTTGTTGAAGTTACACAACAGAACTTGAAACAGAGGAAGAATAGAACTTGAGATATTGATATTGGCCTCATGATGGTTTTTTAGCCTGTCTTTGATAGCTTTCGTCTTACAGAATGAATAACTTTAAACATGGAATGGTACTTCGATACAATTATCTTAAGTTTTGTGTTTGTTTGTTTGATCTTTTGTCTGAAAGCTTGTTGGGGGCCAGTTTGACTTGGAAATGAACTTTATTATCCAAGAAGGAGAGGGCATCACTTGCATGGTGGACTTGCTGGACAAGTGTGACATCACCTGCCAGGCTGAGATGTGGAGCATGTTTACAGCAATTTTGAAGAAAAGTATACGCAATCTCCAAGCATGCACAGAAGTAGGCCTTGTTGAGCAGGTGCTCAAGAGAATTGATAAAGCTGACAGCATGATTGCAGGTACAGTTTCACCCATTGTATGACTCAAACTGTATTCCTTTTCTGTAAAATCTCATGGAAACTTTTGTTAATTAAATGATAGAAATTTGACATTGCATTTTATTAAGCAATTATATTGCTGTTCTTTTCCTTTTCAGATCTCTTAGTGGATATGCTGGGTGTGTTGGCTAGCTATAACTTGACCGTTCGAGAGCTAAAGTTATTCTTCAGCAAGCTTCAAGGAGAAAAAGGGAGATGGGTAAAAGAAAACACGAAACTGAAACCATTTTTGTAGTATTGTTTATATTTTTCCTAATGTTCACAAGATAAAAAGCTCTTTGATAACTTTTTAATGTACCAAGAAATACAGGATGCTTTCTGGTATTATATCAATGAATCTTTTTACTTACAAGCAATTAAAATACAGAGAGTAGGATAGTGATGAAATTAAATTTCCTCCTGGATCTTTGGACTGGATTGGTCTTTTTGAACACCCGGGATTAATATGGTGACTCTAAGCAAGTGTTTTTATGCACATGTTATGGTTTTTGTAATTCCAGTTATGTGAAATTGAAAGAAAAAGGATTAATTTTTTTTTCTGAAGACACAAGAGACAGATAAATTAAAAAAAAAATAAATTTGTCTACTTATGCACTTCAGTGTGTTCCTATTTTCACATTGCTCCTCTTCACCTGAAGATGAAAAAAAAAAAGTTACCTAGTTAGGGAAGTGAGAATTTGTGGCAGAAATTGAAATTAAGGAAATAAGCTCCAGATGAAAAATCTTTTCATATTTTCTCCTGTTCCTGTGTGAACTAGAAAGGGAGAAGAGGGTCGTCTCCTACTGTTGGAACCTCCTTCCCTAAAGTAAAAATGTGTATGTTGTGGAGGCCACTAGGTAAAGTTTTCTTTAACACAAAATTATCATTTTGCTGGAACTGGGAACTATTTTGACAATCGCTTTACCTACTTTGAATTTTAATTCAGCTCCTGTTATCTCTAAATACTCTTCCTAGTGTAGAGAAAAGGTAGCACAGTGTCTCCATCTACTTCAAGTAATTTAAAAAAAAAAATTATTCAATATAAAAGGCACTATGCACAAATAATATAGAAAACTTTAAAAGACTCTTTGAAATAAATAGCTTTGGAGATCTTAACTTGTGCAAATAAAAATACTCTAAACTTAACAGAAGGTTTAAACTTAATAATTGAACATACAGAGTATATTTAACCATAGATGAATTAAAGTTGTCTCTAACATTAACTTTTTCATTTCCTGTCTCTCTGCTATTTGCATTTAATTTCCTTTCTTTATTAAAGACTAAATATAGAGGAAAGGAAGAAAAAAATGCCACAGTTGCATTGCTAAGGAGTTGCACAACTCCATAAATCTTAAAATCAGCAGTGCTGTAAAGATACAAAGTGTTTGGCTACAACACAAATTACCTAGTTGAATTCTATAGTGCTGAATACATCTAAGCATTTCACAGTGTTTCCTCCTCAATTTTAATTCAGATTCATGAAGCACTGTTTATCTGACTATAATTTTGGTACATTTGAAATCCTTGTAATGGATCATGGAATGCTTAGTTTTCAGAGTGTGGCTGCTTACAAGAGGGGAAGAAGGGCACTTTCAGGAAAAGATCAGAAGTGTAAAATTGTAGTTTAAAAATAGGTCTACTGGGAAGTTATGAAGTGGTAAAAGAAGATGCACAAAATTGTATTTGCTGTACAGCTGTTGTGAGTTCATATACTTGATTTGGAGTTTATAGTTGCTGAGTATTACAACAAAATCAATGCAGAATTAGGGTAGTGGTGGGGAAGTGTTAAGTATTCACACCGAGGACCTAGTTTAGGTGCTGCAAACTGCCCTTGAGACTTGAATCATTCTCCATGTATTTATATGAAGGGATATATGTAACCAAAGAAACTTTAGTATATGACTAAAGTCCCGTCTGTTGATCCACCCTCTCCCTTTTGCTAGGTATTCCCCATCTCTCTTGTGCTGGCACAGGTTTCACACAGCCACAATCCAGAACTGCTGTAACTGAAAAGTGGTTCGCATTTGTTTTTCCTAAATTAGTTTTCAGCTGGATCAGTTAATTTTCTTCAGCTCACTGCAAATCTGTGCAAACGGTAGCACTGGGAGTGAACCCACATTTGGAGTCGGTTTAGTTTATGCAGGATGAAAGTGGCTCTGGCCTTTTCAGTTCTTAACTTAGTTATCCAATTGATTGTATTTCAGTGCACCTACTGCATACTGTGTGAAGGTATCCATGACTCTTTGTTAATGTTGTTTACTGAAAGTGCTAAGTGCCTTAGCAGAGTATTACTCAGCCATGTGCAAAGCTTTAAAATGTGTTAAAACTCATTTTTTGTGTGTATAGTCTTTTCTTATAGGTGTGTGCTATTTATTTACAAGTGTAATAATTCTCTTTGTCAGCCACCACATGCTGGGAAGTTATTGTCTGTGTTAAAACACATGCCTCAGAAGTATGGACCTGATGCCTTCTTCAACTTTCCAGGAAAAAGTGCTGCAGTATGTAGACATTTTAAGTCTCTTGTTTGTTCGTTTGTTCTTCCATTGTGGCTATTGTTTATTTTCATTTGTGGTGTTCTTTTGTTTCATCTGTCATAGACATAGAGTTTTAACCATTTTTTTTTTTCTCTACCTATTACCTACATTATGGCTGAATAAATCAGGCTTATAATAAATGTGCATTATCACTATAGAAGGACAAATACTATTACATAAAGAACGGACGTAAATGAGGCAAATTTTTTTTCCACACTGCTTTAGTTAAGTCTTGTTGCAGGGAGAATCTGCCTGCTTTTCAGTCTTACGTTTCTGTGGGAATGGTGCTTGTGTTAGCATCCAGTGTGTGTGGGAGTGATTTTGTGGTGGGTTGACCCTGGCTGGAAGGCAGGTGCCCACCAGAGCTGCTCTATCACTTCCCTCCTCAGCTGCACAAGGGAGAGAAAATATAATGAAAGGCTCGTGGGTTGAGATAAGGACAGGGAGATCACTTAGCAATCACTGTCATGGACAAAACAGACCCAACTTGAGAAAATTAGTTTAATTTATTAGCGATTAAATCAGCAAAGGGTAATGAGAAATAAAACCAAATCTTAAAATACCTCCTCCCACCCCTCCCTTCTTCCCAGGCTCAACTTTACTCCCAATTTCTCACATTGTCTCTGCTGCTCCTTCCTCCTCACACTCTTCCCCTGCTCCAGCACGGAGTCCCTCCCATGGGAGACATTCCTCGATGAACATCTCCAACATGAGTCCTTCCCATGGGCTGCAGTTCTTCATGAACTGCTCCAGTGTGGGTCCCTTCCACAGGGTGCAGTCCTTCAGGAACAGACTGCTCCAGCACGGGTCCCCCACGGGGTCACAAGTCCTGCCAGAAAACCTACTCCTACACAGGCTCCTCTCTCTATGGGGCCATAGAGTCCTGCCAGGAGCCTGCTCCAGTGTGGGCTTCCTACAGGGTCACAGCCTTGTTCAGGCATCCACCTGCTCTAGTGTGGGGTCCTCCATGGGCTGCAGGTGGACACCTGCTCCCCCATCATCCTCCATGGGCTGCAGGGGACAGCCTGCCTCACCATGGTCTTGTCTACAGGCTGCAGGGGAATCTCTGCTCCAGCACCTGGAGCACCTCCTGCCTCTCCTTCTTCACTGACCTTGGTGTCTGCAGAGTTGTTCCTCTCGCATATTCTCACTCCTCTCTTTCATCTGCTGTTGTGCAGCAAGGTTTTTTTCGCTTCTTTAAATATATTATCACAGAGGTGCTACCACCATTTCTGATTGGCTCAGTTTTGGCCAGCGGTGGGTCCATCTTGGAGCCGGCTGGCATTAGCTCTGTTGGACACAGGGGAACCTTCTGGCATCTTCTCACAAAAGCCACCACCCCTGTAGCCACAACCTTGCCACGCAAACCCAATACAGCTTTATATCTAGAAACACCTGCTAGTGAAACAACAGAAAGTCAACTAGAATTGGCCACGCTTACACCATTTGTTACTACTTTAGTGATCAGATGATGTGAATAATATACATGGCTTATAAGAATTCTCTGAGAAAACATGAATCCTAGACAAGTGTAGGTTGAATAATACTGAAAGAGGATTAAATTTAACAATGATTAGTCTTATTGTAATTGTTCAGGTGACTGATTAATTTTTAAGTTCTGTGGTGCTTACTTGAAAAAGAATTTGAAAATAAATACGAAAATGTTGTGCAGAATGTTCTGTAGGAATTTAAGCATATCAACAATTTTGCTCCTAAAATCATAGGATGAAATAGTATGTTCAAAATTTCATGCTTAATTCAGAATAATATCTGAAGATGACTTCTTCGATGACTCTTAACAGTTTTCTTCATGTAAACTCTTTACCTTTCTGCCTTGGTGGCTTGAGATTAAATTTCACTAACTTGATGATGTAATGATATTTTTTTTTTGAGTGAAAACTTGGACTGAAAAATGCAGACTACTAGAAAAATGCTTCTGCAGTTACAGGTTTATCACATGCAACAGAAATTGGCAATAGACAGACATGTGGTTTTTCCTTTTCGCTCTTCATGTACTCTTTCTGTACTTATAATTGTGTTGAATGCTTGAACTGTATGTGATATTGGGATGCCTCGGTAGCCTTAATGTGAGTATTCTTATGTATTTTTAAGTTACAAAGTCTTAGAAATTAAGTATTTAATATAATTACTCCAAGATCCATTATAAGTTAAACCAAATGACAGAGCTACCAGTTCCCAAAAGTTGGGTTCATAATGGGATCATTTTGGTTGGAAAAGACCTTTAAGACTGTCAAGTGCAACCGGTCACCTAGCACTGCTATCAGCACTAAACCATGTCCCTAAGTTGCTGTATCTACACGTCTCTCTTAAATACCTTCAGGGATGGTGACTTAGCCACTTCTCTGGGCAGCCTGTTCCAATGATTGACAACCCTTTCAGTGAAGAAATTTTCCCTAACATCCAATCTAAACCTCCCTTGGTGCAACTTGAGGCCATTTCCTCTTCTCCTGTCGTTTGTTACTTGGAGAAGAGACCAACACCACCTGGCTACAACCTCTTTTCCCGTAGTTGTAGAGGCTAAACAATCCCAGTTCCCTCAGCTGCTCCTCATAAGACTCATGCTCTAGACCCTTCTCCAGCTTTGTTGCCCTCCTTTGGACACGCTCCAGCACTTCAGTGTATTTCCTGTAGTGAGGGGCCCAACACTGAATACAGTACTCGAGGTGCAGCCTCACCAGTGCTGAGTACAGGGGCACAATCACTTCCCTAGTCCTGCTGACCTCTCTGTTTCTGAAATAAGCCAGGATGCTGTTGGCCTTCTTTGCCACCTGGGCACACTGCTGGCAGATATTCAGCCAGCTATTGACCAATACCTCCAGGTCCTTTTCTGCCAGGCAGCTTTCCATCCACTCTTCCCCAGGCCTGTAGCGTTGCCTGGGGTTGTTGTGACCCGAGTGCAGGGCCCGGCACTGAGCCTTGTTGAAACTACTGTTCAAATGCATGCAGACTGATTAGTTAGGTGGTACAGAGAAGGATTTATAGTGTTTTGTTTGGACAGGGATAGCTGAATGGAGCACGGGAGCATAAGAAGAAGTCTGGCGACAGTCAAATGCTTTGATATTTTTTGTTCGTTAGTATTGATCATCTGGACAGCATCTTGGATCAGAGGTTATGGCAGTCTTAGTTGAAGTGTGTATTGCAAATCTGTGCAGCAAATCAGTGGAAAGTTAATAGTAATATTAAATAAAGCCCCAATCAAACAAAAAACCCCCCCCACCAACTGTTTGAAACAAAGGGCCCACCAGACTTAAGAGCTTTTGAGCTAATATAAACACAGTGTTTGATATGAAGATTTTGGCTGGTGGGGATTGTATTACCTTTCTTTAAGGAAGTTTATAAGTCTTTCATATCCTAACTGGAAGGCTACATAGACATGAGTTTCAAGACAGAAAAGAATTCTAAGTGTATATGATTCTCTTTTTGTGGCCAGCTTCTTTTCAAAATCAGATTTGTTTTTTTTTTTTTCCTGGATACCAACATTGTATGGAAATAAGTTTATAAATCTGTTTATTCTGTCAGGTTACCACAATACTGAATCAACTTAAATTTGCATTTTGAGGAGTTTTTGTGTTGTAAGGCTTCCACTAAAGAATTTAATTTTTGAAGTGAAGGTTACTATTAACAGTCGTCTTTGAGATATAAAGGCTAGTTTTTAAAAATTTAGATTAATTAAATATTTTAACAATGGAGTCCAAAAAGCACAGAAGTTAGGCCAGATTTTTTTAGCATAGAGAAACTGTATACATTTGTAGTGTATGCATTTCTAGCGTGTATCTGTATATGAATATATGTTTGTAATGTATATCTTAAGCTGCATACTCTTACTATTGTGGTGTTGATCTTTCTACATGAATAACCTTTTTGCTTTCTTCAGGCTATTGCCTTACCTCCTATAGCCAAGTGGCCATACCAGAATGGGTTTACTTTCCACACATGGCTAAGAATGGATCCTGTAAATAATATCAATGTGGATAAGGATAAGCCTTACTTATATTGGTGAGTATTATGTAAAACCGTATTTCTGATGTTCAGTTTCTAATAATTGTTCAATGATTTCTGCTTCCATCTGTATATGTGCTGATTTTGTTCTAATTTGTTAGTTTTCGAACAAACAAAGGACTTGGTTATTCTGCCCACTTTGTTGGAGGCTGCTTGATTGTAACGTCCATAAAATCGAAGGGAAAAGGTTTCCAGCATTGTGTAAAATTTGATTTCAAGCCACAAAAGGTGAGTAAAAATATCTTTCGAAAGATATTTCATGAATTTAAAAATGTAGCCTAGAGGGAGTGTTGTGGCTATCAATTAGGCTCATCTTTCTGCGTAAGAACAGTTACACTACAATGAGCAAAACAGATTTGTATTGTGAATTCTTCTTTATTTTTAATTTTACATATGGAATGTATAAGAAAGAGCTAGAAAATGCAATTTACCAGAAGTTTTATGAATTCGTGAGACTTATGTGAGTTTTCTGAGAACTTGTAGTACATATACAGGGCTTGAAAGTTACAAGGCTTGTGATTTTTTTTTTTTTTCTTTCTCTGTTTATACACAGTTAAACACAGTTTTCTCCCACCTCCAAACATTCTCTTCTCCTTTTCCTGAAGGGTTTTACTAAGGCTCCCCTTTATGCCATTATTTACTTGATGTGGACAAATGCAGTGTTATTTTAAGAAAACATGATTTCTAACCTGCACTTCATTTTCCTAATCAAGCTAGGACCATTAATAGGAGTTTGGTGTTCTTTCATGTGGGAGAACAACAGATTAATTCTTGAAAGAATGCTATACCTTATGTTCATTCAGGTTGTCCAGAAAATAGTCTCTTTGCATTTGGTGTTTTATTCTACGTTTCTCTTTAAACATAAGAATTAAAATATGAGTTTTATTACTGATGTTCAGGCTTGCTTGCCTATTCAACAGTATTATGCTATGTTGAAAATATTTTGGTTTTCAATTAGGTATTCTACTAATGTTTCTGGAGCAACTGGTGTAAACATTTTGTGGGAGAACAGGCCTCCTCAGGAATTTCTTATCAGTAATCCCTTGCTGTAAATATGGATTCTGTTTGTGATAATTTGACATGCACAGCCTTTGAAAGTCTTTAGTCTGGAGCCGTTCTTGCTCTTTGGAATGACATTTGCAGTAGTCCATCATGCTAAGAGTAACCAAACTTAAAACTTATTTACACAGTGGTTTCAGTGTAAATTTGGTTCAGCATTGCCATAAAGATTTTTGGAAGTCTGTGCAATAAATACCTTTTAAGCTTCTGTGTCTACTTTTTGTGGAAAAAATGGCATGTTATCCTTTGATATAGCTATGCAAGAAAACTCACCATTGACTTAATCTTTTTGACTTAAAATACATCTTTCAATCTTGATTTAATTCACATAAATAGTTGAATTTGTTCTACTATGCCCCACTTTAATGCTTAAACTACTTTAAGTGTCTATAGAATTGTATCACTTGTTTTCTTATCATTTAGTGGTATATGGTTACTATAGTACACATCTATAACCGCTGGAAGAATAGTGAACTTCGATGTTATGTGAATGGGGAGCTGGCATCTTATGGAGAAATAACGTGGTTTGTCAACACCAGTGATGTAAGTAATTCCTGTATACTAATATCTATAATTGATCATCTTATGGAGTAAATAGATACCCCTTGCCATTTTATTAATAAACCTCTGCCATTTTTATGAATTTTTTAAAAATATTGAAATAAAATTAATAACTTCAGTAGAGGAGTAGATTCTACTTTTATACATCTCAGAACTTAAAATTTGTTTCTGCTGAGACTCTCAAATGCCTGTTTATATCAAAATAATATTCCCTGATAATATGTATATTCTTTGCTTAATTTGCTTCTGTGGCGTAGATTAAACCCTGTTACTGGGTTCTGTTTCATTTTCAGACATTTGACAAATGTTTCCTGGGTTCTTCAGAAACAGCAGATGCCAATCGAGTGTTTTGTGGGCAAATGACGTCCGTTTACCTTTTTAGCGAGGCTCTCAATGCTGCTCAGATCTTTGCCATTTACCAGCTTGGTCTGGGATATAAGGTATCTTGGGATTGGCTGTAAAGTTTCCAAAGTGTAATTCTGATAAGACTCTTTATGGGGGATTTTAAGAATGTTATGACACCTGTATGTCATTCTAAAAATGTTTTTACTGTGTGATCTTTTTATTAAACTCTTCCATGTTTCTTCTATAAGCCTATGTATTGTCTCAGAAAATACAAGCAAACATAATTGAATGATTTAATTTCTTATATAAAATAAATTTGAGTTCCTGTCTACTTCTCAAAATTTCCATGGTGGTGTTTGGGATAGGGAGAACACCACTGTTACCTCTGGCTAGGTTCACTTTTTCATTGAGACTGAAACTTTCAAATCAAGTGTGATGTATTTGTTTTAGAAATGTAGCTTTATATTGTGCTAGTCAAGTTTTTTTAATGTGTGAAGTTAGTGCTGAGAATTAGTTTTGTTGCAATGATTTATTATTTGTTTTGTTATAGCCTGAGGGGCACTAATTGAAGACTGATATTCCCTAGCAGCTGTACAAACATACACTAAAAAAAGATGGTTCCTATTCTGTCTGCTACTCAATTATTAGTTCCTTCTGAGTGAACATTGCTGACTGTCATTCTGTTTCCTAGCTAATGTGTTTCTTGTACATTACCCACCATTTTGGCAATGTCATTCTTCAGAGGTCAAAAAAAAAATTCCGCAGTTCTAACTCTTTAAAATTTACTTTGGGTTGATATTTTTGAGACCCCTTCCTTCTGAAATATTGCTAGATTGAAGAAGCAATGTTTTAGTAATTTTTTGGCAATAATTGTGTTCTGAACCATATTCTCAATGTCTCTAATATTTTTTTTTTTCTTTTTTTCCTTCCCCAACCCTGCTCTCCAATCCAGGGAACATTCAAATTCAAGGCAGAAAGTGATCTCTTCCTTGATGAACATCACAAATTGTTGCTATATGATGGCAAACTATCCAGTGCTATTGCTTTTATGTACAATCCGAGGGCTACAGATGCACAGCTGTGTCTAGAGTCATCCCCTAAGGATAACCCTTCTATTTTTGTTCATTCACCACATGCCCTCATGCTGCAGGTATTTGAACATTTTCGTAGATTTGGAGGATACAAATTATTTCTGTTTGAAAACCTAAAAATCAGATTTTATAGGGATTTGGACAAGATAGGGAACTGCTGATAAGTTGGATTTTTTGGGTTGTCCCCACTGCTACCTCCTCTGTTTCTTGAATTAATGCGGATGCACAAGAATTCTAAGAAAAAAGTTTATTTTATCAAAGTTGCAACCTAAAAAATGTCAGTATTATACAAACTGTGTTAGCTTGTCAAAAAATCCTTCTTCCTCATTTCTGACATACATTCACTCACCTACAGATACTCCCTATCTTCCGTCTTTTGCCCTGTTGATATGATACCCTTCCCTAGGCTTTGAATGCCTTAATCTTTTAATTTGCCAGAAGCTTTTCACGTGTTCTGTTCTAGAGTTTCTCTATAACTAAAGACTTGTTTTAGAGTTTGCAAGCCACCTCCTGTATATTCATCTGAGGACCTAGACTGTAGACTGTATCTAAAGCAGTGGGTTAGCCAGACTGAGCATTTAGTGTGGCTGTGGCAGCCAGTTTGTACTTATTGCTGTTTATTTTTATTTGGTTATAATACAATTTTTATATTGAATAAATTTCAAACTATGTCTAACAACTTTTTAACAGTTTCTGAAGGAGATTTCAATATTTCTTAATTCTTCTTTGTCAGGATGTGAAAGCAGTCTTAACGCATTCTATCCAAAGTGCCCTGCATTCCATTGGAGGGGTGCAGGTACTTTTCCCTCTCTTTGCACAGTTAGACTATAGGCAATATTCATCAGACCACGTGGACACAACTGTTTGGTGAGTGTGTGTACTTTCTGTGCTCTGGTCTTTGTTTCTTTTTAAGTAAAGGAAATTACCTCTTGCTTTATTAAGTGGCATAGTGCAACAATTAATTATATCTAACAACAAAAAGGTGGCCTTGTTACAAGCAGAACTTCTAAGTGAAGTGTTTATTTGTGCCAAATTTTCTATGAAAGTTCACACAGAATCAAAATGTACACATTTCTACTTCACAATTTTTTAATGTAACAGAATTACAGACAATTCTCTTGAGCTTATTCCTGTCATGGAGAAAATCCACTGGGAAAGGCTTCAAGAGAAACTCCAGGAAGGTTGAATTTTTCAGCTACATGAAGTTATTCCTTGGAGGCTTTTTTGGTTTGGGTTTTTTTTTTTTTTACCTTCAGACTTTTTGTAAGATGCTGTTATTCAGTGTTACTGCCGTGCTTTTCCTATGGTTTCAGCTCTGTTTCAATTCAGTCCAACTTCTGAACATCCAGGCACAGAAACTGATGGAGCTTCTAAGTTGAAGAGTAGGATTAATAGCAAATGGATTGCTTTTTAGAATCCTCATGTAGTTTTGTCTGTTTCGTTGTAATTGTAGTTTCATGACTGTTTAAAGATGATCTACGTCCATATTGTTGCTAAGAAGGGGTGGTCACAATGTTCCTTCAGCCCATTTGTACATTCCTGGGCCTCCCTTGAGCTGACTCAGATTGGGCATCTGTGTAAGGAGTCAGGGATTAGATTCAGGTGCAACTAGCCCAGCAATAGAAGGGTTTTCAGCTGGCTAAGGTCTTGATTCATAGGCACTAGTGCTGTGGCACAAGGGGAAGGGCATGAACGTTCCTTCTGGCAGCAGTGCAGAGTTGAATTAGCTTGAACCATTAGTAAAGCTGTGTCTAGAAAAATATTTCCAATATCTGCTCATCCTAAAGCAGTAAGAGGTACAATGGCATTTGTTACTGATCTTGCAGAAGTTTGTGAATGAAATACGAAATGAAGTATACTTTTTAACTGTTGCCTTTGTGCAAGAATGTATTTTCAGAAGAATTTTGCTACTGCATGGTTATCTCAGAATCCTGAATTTCAAGTTAGAAATGCATTAATTAAAAGCAAGAAGTTAGAGCTTTCAAAATTCTTTCAAAATTTAGTCTTGCTTTTGTTTTAAAAATTCTGATCTGAGCATTTATATAACACATTAAATGTATCTCTGGGCTGTGTGATGGAAGTGTTCATTTGGAAATAATTTGTCTCATTGTAACCCTTTAAAACATTTTTCTTTACTAAAACATTATATTTTACAGTTCTACTTTATTGGCTTTCATCATGGAGTTGTTGAAGAACTCTATTGCTATGCAAGAACAGATGCTTTCCTGTAAGGGCTTCCTTGTGATAGGATATAGCCTAGAAAGGGTAAAGCAAATCTTTCTCGATGTCTTACGTTAATTTTGAAATTTTTTGAGAAATACTTTTCCTAGACTGATGCAGGGCTCTTCCTTAAGCAGATCTTCTTTTCCAGTCTTCCAAAGCCCATGTTACCCGAGCTGTACTAGAACTTTGCCTTGCTTTTTCAAAATACCTGAGCAACTTACACAATGGGGTGCCCTTGCTGAAGCAGCTGTGTGATCATATTCTCCTTAATCCTGCAATATGGATTCATATTCCAGCACAGGTAAGATTGCTTATTCTCATGAATAAGGTATCTTATGATGAATCGATTTGGGAGTGTTGAGACTAAGCCTGGACTCCCAAGAATTACAGGTTCTGGCTCCCCAGCAGAAATCATACAGGAGCTGTTTTCAGACTCTGCCTTTCTGCATGTAGCTGTCAAGTTTTGCAGACTCACAAAGTTTTCAGGGAGTTCGGAAACCTGCAGCATTCTGCAGAGCAGAGTTGGGTGTGACTTCTGGAGTCCCTGACCCAGTCAGTGTTGTAGATTGAGAAGGAATTTTGGATGGGTTGGTTGGCAAAAACTCACCAATTTTTAAAAGAAATTATCCTGGGTGCAGGATTTGAAGCGTTCATTTAAATGGACATATTTCCTGCAGACTATTTTTGTTTTGGTGAATCTATGTTCTCTGAGAGTGAACAGCTTGGGTGGAAGCTTTGCAGTTGGTTCTACTTGAAAACTTCTTATCAAATCTTTTGATCCTCCCTGCATAAGGGTTTCTTTTGCACTTAAAAAACCTGAGACAGCACTAACAATGCTACTGTTGAAGTCATCATAAAACATTTATGTTTGCTAGATCTAAATTAATTTATTAAGTATTATTTAAATCATTATTTCTCAGAAGAAAAAGGGAAAGAAGATATTTAATTAATTAAGCCCCTAATGAATACTTAAGCCTATAATAAATATGCATCTTTCTATAATACTTCATGTGTGACCCTGTTCTGAACAGAGAGATGGACTAGGTGATCTCCAGAGGTGCCTTCCAATCTCAGCTATCTGTGATTGTGTGAATACCATGCTTTCATGCTCCTATGAGCATGGACCAGCTTAAAAACCCCACAGCATTCTATAGTTTTGGAAATAAAATGAAAATTTTCATCAGTTTGCAAGAGTTTTTAAGAGCTTTGTGACTGAGCTATGCAGAGAAAGTCTATGTCTTTAAGACATTTTAATAGATGAAATTTAAGAATGTAGTTGTCTGATGCACTGCCATTTTGCTGTAATGACTTTTACTTTCCTATTTGGGTGTCGTAGGTTCAGCTGATCCTGTACACTTACCTATCTACTGAGTTCATTGGCACTGTTAACATATATGGTGCAATCCGGCGGGTTGGGACGGTTCTTTTGGTCATGCATACCCTCAAGTATTATTATTGGGTAGTGAATCCTCAGGATCGCAGTGGTATAACTCCCAAGGGCGTAGGTATGTATTAACTTATACTGTCACAAGCTGATGATTGTTTTAAAAAAATGTTGTATACAATATATAGAATAGAACTGTAAATGTTTCTGGAAGAATTTTATTTTAATGTAGTGGGTTCACTATAACAGTTCAAGCAGTGTGCTTTTGTCCGTAGGATATTCTTGAACGCTTTTTTCCCAGAAACTAATGGAAACTTTCTTCAGAAGTCATATCCTCTTGTCACCTGCATGAATTAATACTAGATAGAATTGGTCTGAGAAATGGTAGGATTTTGAAAGTGTAGAGCTGTGCCTGAGAATGTGATCTTTTTATGGAGCTTGTTCAAGTACTGGACAGGCTTTAAGTGCTTGTAAGATCTATTGATAATAGCAGTATAGCTGAAAACAGGCATACTGAGTCTGACAGGCATAGGGATCTGAACTTGCTGGAAAATGGCTTAATAAGCATGCTTAATCCAGATAGCGAACTCATGGCCAAAGAAGTAATAAGAAATTTAGAACAGGTGTTTAGTACTTGTCATTGATATGGAACACAGAACAAGAATACTGCTCCTAAGAAAAAAGCAACAGGAATAGCTGCTTGACTCAGAAATCCATTACTGTAAAAGGAACTGGGAGAAGTGAAGTGTGCATCAGCATAACATAAACACGAATGGAACTGGCACAGATAAGGGAATTAATGCTTTTTGAAAGCATGGCTTTACAAGTCTTCTAATTGTTGTTCTGTCTTTTATGGGGTTGGGCACACAGCCTTGGCAAAGGGAGAATAACATTTCTACTCTCTCCTGTAATGAAGAAAGGCGAAAGACTCTGGAATTTCAGAGAGAAGCAGGTGATGAAAGAGTGAGATGTACTGGGAGTGAGTGCTCCTTAAATGTGTCCGGCTTCCTGCCACCAACTTCTTGAAATGACCAACCCTTCCTCTTAGGGGGTTGCAAAGATTATTTTGCAGTATTTTGCATCCTGTAAGGAGAAAAGCATGTTTGCTTTCTCCTTTCTTTTTAGTGAAGACATGGATTTGCTTAGTTCCTGATTTATTTAGGAGTGTTTGTGTAAGATAGTCTTACAAATACAGTTTAATGGCTTATTTTGACTAGACCAGTCTACATGGAAGATAACTGTTCTTAAATAAGCCTGTGAGACTATACTGTGTAAAACCAGACTTGTATGATCACTTACATTTGCTAGCTGATTTGCTTTTCCCCTATGATTAAGATTGTAAGAACTGTGAACCTATGAACAAATGTAAAAACTATCCCTAGAAATGTATTTGCAACAGTTCGTTTGCTTTCTGTATGAAAGCTTTGACATTTGGTTGCACCTGTTTTTTTTAACCTTGCCTCTCCTGGGAACTTCTCAGTGTTTGAGTATTTAAAATGTTTTAGTGAAAGTCTGCTGTACACAGGAATGGCAGAAGAAAGTCCTTTTGACTTTGAGTTAACAAATTAAATCATGGCTTTCAAGGTAATCTTAATGTATAGCATTGTAAGATTGATTTTTGTTGTGCATATAGCCAATGTGTAATGATGGCATGTAGTTCTTCCTTTGAGCTTTAGCAGAGTAACTTTAAAAACAATTGTAAACTGCAAAAATTTGAATCCGGAAGTTCTGAGATAAAGTTCTTATCAGCCCTATTCCTTGCATGAAGTTGGCTTTTGGACACTGGAAGGAAGTGGTAAAATCATGAAAAGAATTTAGAGGGGTTTAGAAAACTGTATTTAATAAAAGCATTAGTAGAACCTCACTGGTTGGGCATTGTACAAATAAGGAGTGATAAAATGCATTACTATTTAGTAATCTGAACTGGAGGAAAAATAACTACTTAGAACTTTTTCCTCTTCACCCAGAATATGTCTTTTTTCTTTATGTGAATATGCATGCTATGCTAGTAACAGGTGTTAATTGCATTTCACCTGTCTACTTTTCTTCTTTTTCAGATGGGCCACGACCTACTCAAAAAGAGATTTTATCTCTGCGAGCCTTCTTGTTGATGTTCATTAAACAGCTAGTGATGAAGGTAGGATAACTTTAAATTATGATATTTAAGTTTTCTTTCATAAATAAATGCACTTTAATATAGCAATTTTCCTAAAAATGTTGAATGTTGTAAACAAATAATAGAAACACCATGCAAGGTGCATCTTTTTGTTGTGGCTCTTGCCACAGACAGCAGTACTAAAGATGTGTTTTTTCTCCCTTTGAAGTTGTTTTTATCAAAAGTGGAACTGTTAATTATCTAACTTAGAAATTTTACTATGAGGAAATAAGTATTTGATTCTATATTTTGTTTTTGACAAGAACAATATCACCTGCATCAGAAGAAGTGCTGAAAGACTAAAGAGCAACATTTGACATTATCTGCTGTGGGCCAGTGGGGCAGAGGAGGATAAGAAAAACTCTATCAATAAGTTTCACTACTGTTTCTTAGACATTAGAGGAATATTGAAATTCAGCAGTTGTACTGCTTATACAGTCTTCTTAACCCTTTCCTTTTGTAAGCTCTGATCTCACTCCTCTCCTTTCTGTAGACTCTTTCTGTGTTTAAGTCTAGCTCACTTTTCCCCTCTTCCTCTGTGTTGCTAAGGGACCAGTATGCTCTCTGTGCTGCTACCCTTAGCCCCAGCAGTATGGAGGAGTAACTACCAGAGAAGTTCTGCTTTTGACTCTCATACAGTTTCTTTAATTTGGGCATTCTGCAATTGAAGTATCAGGGACAATTTAGCTATCAAACTCCAGAAGACTTTCATTAAGTGTTACTTTCATTTTGTATTATTTTTTTTAAATTTCTGTCAGACATTTGTAACTTGGACAGTTTTGGATAGAGTTCCACAAGGACAGTAAAAAGCATGTCCGTCGTAAAAGGTTGATTCTTCCGCAGTTTTTGTATTTGTACACAGTGGTGCAAAATCTTTTCGGGAAATGAGACACTTTAAAAACCAAAAGCCTGCTTTTCCCTTCCCTCATCCTTATCTTAGAAACTGTTGGGTTTTATTTTATCTTCACCAAAAAGACCTCAAGGTGTATTTCTGACATAGATGCCATAAATGATTTAAGTTTCTGCAAAGTTGATAGCAACTGAAGATAGGATTCTATAGTGGAAATTAAGAAGCAAACTCATCTGTAGGCATAGCTAACAGGCTCATAATTAAACATCCAGCTCTCCTTCTGAATTGTCTTTGCCACCTTAATTTAATTCTATTAATAGGAAGCTCTCAGTTCCAATTATCTGTATCAATTAACATGTGTTACTCTAACAATTTCATGTACAATATTACTATCTAGCTTATTTTTATGCTTGTATTGGAGTTGTCTTAATGCACTTGTATAATCTTCAGTGGGTATTTTTGGGGCAGAGAAAAGGCTACCTTCCATCTCTGAAGCTATTATAGCACCAAGTGAAAACAAATTTGTCTTGTGGGACTTGCTCTGTATATAACCATGGCTTGTAATAATGCTCTTTTGGGAACAGTACTTTTGTATTTGAAAGATGATAGTTAAAACCTGATTGTTTTTAAAGGACTATGGAATAAAAGAAGATGAATTGCAAGCTATCCTCAATTATCTGCTCACTATACATGAGGTAATTTTTAATTTGGGCTGGGGGTGGGGGGAGGGGTACTACTTCTGCTGTTTGTGACAACCAAATATTTGAATATTGTCAAATATTACTTTCTTTATGCCACAAGATGGCTCTGTAGAGGAAGTAGCAAACATTGTCCAACTCTTTAGTGTAGTGTGCTGAATTGCCAATATTCTTGCAGTGATTTAAGCACTATATTCAATGTTAGATTGAAGTTCATTAAGCCAGTAAGTCAAAATGGTTTCTTATGTTGTGCTGCAAACTGATTTACCAAGCAGAAAAACAGATGGTGAGACTGGCTTTAAAAAAAAAAAAGACAAAACCTTGTTTTATGCTGCCTAAGTAATATTTTTTGTTTTTGTTTTTCTCTCCTTTTTATTTTGCTTCTTAAATAAAGTCATAAAATTGAAAACATGCGTTAAAAAATAAAGATGTATGTTAACGACATCTAAGAGAATCATATAAACTTAATTGGGAGAAAATGTTGGTTACCACTGATACATCTGCATCTTCATATTTTAGCACCAGGAAAAGGCACTTTATGCCAGATGCAACATCAAAGACAAGGGAAATGGGGACATAAATCTAACTGATCTCATCTCTGTAAGGGTGCTTGAAATGGGTAAAATAAGGAATTAATTGAACTTCACTTCAACCAGTATGGATTTTTTCTTTTCTTTTTTGTGTTTACACCTATATTTTCCTTTTAGTCTCTGTGCTGGTTACTACTACTTGGTAGTACCATGGTCAAGCAAATTAAGTCATTCTACTTTGTATGAAGATGTAAAAAAATAAGACTCTTGGTAACATGTAAGAGTAAACCCAAACAGCAGAAGCTTTATATAGCCTTCAGATGAGATATTTTAACTGTCTTAGCAGTTTGCATAGTCAAGTCTAAAAAAGTCTAAAAGATCCATGAGTACTGATTCCCATAGAATTAGGTAGCTAGTTGTAGATTCATAAAAAAATCAAGGAAAAAAAAAAAAGTAAAATTCAGCCTTCTCAGAGGGCTCATGCATCAGTGATTGCATCTGTAATGTAAGCTAATAATGTTATCAGGTGAACACAGTTATTCAGGGGATGTAAAACTGGTTCTCTAACAGAGAAAGAATCAGAATATTTGTTCAAAAAAAGAAACAAATATTTGTTGGAAAGTTTGCTTGTTTTTAATAAGCTTGCATTTTAATACCAGAAAGAATGGGGAGACAATTGCATTTTGCTACTTTGTAGGTTATTTTTTAGTTTTGATTAACTTGGAACAAATCAATAAACTGTAGTTTAGAGTGCTTGAGACTAGTAATATGAAAAACTTAACTGAGCAGCTTGAATTACCCATTTTAAATATTGTCTGTGACAGGTGGGTGGTTTTTTCTTTTTTTTTCCTGGGCTTGAGCATTTGTTAGTAGAGATTCTGCATTAAACACCACCCTGTGCCCCAGAAAATGTGCAGCAGTATGTTTCTAGCTCCTGTGCAGTAAAAGAGGGGGAAATACGCATGCAAACAGATGAGCATGTGTGTGGAAGAAAATAGCATAGTCCAATAGTCCATTCCTTGTCAAAGGCTCACATCGCAGACACAGATGTATCACTTTTCACTCTAAAAAATAAAGGGGTTTTTGTGGTAATATTTTCTCCTGCACTTGCCTTCCAGATCTGTAGCTCTTTTGATCCTGGCCTAATTGTTTTGGTCCTTGGTTGACTAGTACTCCCCAGATCATTTTGAAATATTTTGCAGTAGTTCTTTTAACCAAAACAATGTTATAGCATACATGCATTTTTAATTCAGATTTGTAACTTTAATTCAACAGGATGACAATCTAATGGATGTCTTGCAGTTGCTTGTTGCTCTGATGTCAGAGCATCCCAGTTCTATGATCCCTGCTTTTGATCAGAGGAATGGATTACAGTAAGTTTGAATTTTGTAAGAGGGCAAAAGGAAATAGTATTTTGACATACATGTTGCTTGCTAGAAAACTGAAAGGTCTTCCTCAGTGTTCTGTTGCAGTATTAGATTCCTTATCTAATGTTTGTGTCTAGGTGCTCTTTTGACAAGAGGTGATGTTGGATTTATTATCAATGAGGGTTTTGGGGATTTTGTCACTCTCAAACAGGTAGTGATCGATTTGAGTTAGTCTATACATTGATGTTAACTCTTCATTTACCTAGTGCTCTACTCTTCAGCCTCCCATTCTTATATATGTTAGAACTGAAAGTGGGCGGACAAAAATTGGTTCAGATTTCTTCTGAACTTTGTTAGTTTTCTTTCCTTTTTTTACCTGTAAAGCATTATGGGACTTTTGCAGAAGGAACCTTTTCTTTGTTTAAATTTAGCACTTTGTGGTATGGATTATTCACAATGTCTTTTTCCCAACAAACAGAAAAATATTGTTTAACGCTATCGTGAGAGAAAAGTAGAGAAAGTAGCAAACTCTACTAACAGTAAAAGCACAAGAGAGGACCTGCTAGAAAAAGACTAAGTTATGACTCTGATTTTGTGTTGTGGCTCTCAGAGTGGTCACATTACTGAACTTTTCCAATTTAAAATGAACCTGCTTGAACATAGTGGGGCAAAAAACTGGAACAGGCAAACAAATGTAAGAACTATTCCTAGAAGGGTATATGGAATAGTAATTCTCTTGCTGTGTAAAGGCAGAGTCTCATTTCATACATTGTGTTGCACCTATTGGTTAACCCCTATTTATACATATATTTTTTTTCAGTTGCCCTTTCTCAAGAGACAACGTTCAGGCATGTTCATAATTGTTTTCTTCCCTTTTAGTGCTAGGCTGATTTTTTTTTTTTTTTTACCTATTTTCTTCATCTTTGACTTCATTTGTATGGTAATGTATTATGCTATGGGAAACTAATAAAAACTCTAAATAATAAAGCATTTCAATGTCATGTTCAGTCTCCAATGCAATATGTTTGTTTTTATTTAACAACTGGCAGTAGACATTTTCTTTTTTATTAACTAGTATATGGGCAAGTCAGTATGAATAGTGAGTCCACAGTGAGAAATCACTTTGTTTTCCTGTCTCATTTGTTACATTCCATGCTCCTGTATTGTCTGCAGTCACTTAACGGGTTGTGTGTATGCTTATTTTTGGAATTAAACCACCATGTTCTTGGAATTTAAAAATAATTTTACAAAGCTTTATAAATATTTGGAGTTTTTAATTAAAATTTTTTAAAAGTAACCAATCTACTAAAGAAATAATAAGCATAAGGAAATATTTGTTTTCTATACAATTAAGTAACCCTCATACTGTTCTGTTAAAACAAGCAAAGAAATGGATTATATTGCTTGAATGAACATTGTATTGTGGGCTTGCTCATTTGTTTGCTTCTATAGTTGCTGTGGCTGTAGCTTTCTCCTGGATAAGTTATTTGTTATGGATAACTGTTTTATAATCACTCCTGGGTTTTCACTTAAACCCTGGTATAGAACTAGATTTTTTTTTTTCCTTTTGGTCTTAGATTAGGTGTCCTGGGTAATATTTTTAGGTATGTAAAAGTGAAGGAATATCTAACTAGTAATGAGTCATCAGTTATGTATAGGCCTAAAAAATTGAGTAAGTCCTTTGAATTCTTTACAACTTGCTGATCTAGAATGCAGTATTGTAATATGAGATATTTTTGGAAAGACTCAAGAATCATTGAAATTAGATATTTTTTCCCCCCCCTCCCCCCAAAAAAGTGTGATACAAATTTTGTCAAAAATTTACTCCGCAGTAAAGGCTGAGTACAGTGCCTTCTGTTCCAATTTCTCGGAGCATTAGGAAATTAATCTTATCTTTTTTTCAGAGAGAGCTTAGTAGTCTGGGTAGGTATAAACTAAATCATATTTCACAAATTCAAAGATCTGTCCAATACCATGAACTATCAGATAGTGACATGGTCATAAGCACCTGACTGTCTAAAAGGAAAGCAATGAATGAAATTAGATGTAACTGATAAATACATTTAGATGTCTTAAATTTTTATGGGAGATTTACAAGGATCAAAAAATTGTGTTTGTTATTCTTCACATTGACAGAAGGCCAATATTAGAATATTTCACTGGGTAAATAAACTTCATTTAATAAAAGATTAACCTTTAATATACTGCAGATAAATGTTTGAGAAGTTAAGATTAAATACTAGTCTGATTTCTTTTTATTTGAGGAGGGGAAGGCATTGATACATGTGATGGGATCTGTGCAGTATCACAGATTGAATTCGTAATGTTCAATGTATTTAAGCTTACTGAGCACTTCTCACTGTATGACTATACTTCCAGTTGTTTATTAATTTACTAGACTTTCATCAGTTACATTGACACTTTCCTTGCTGTGTTTGTTACAGTCCCATTTTCTTTCTTAGGAAAACTTCAGCTAGAACTGTTCAGCTAGTTAAGTCTAGTATTTTGCTACAGACATGCCCCTCATTCCCTTTGACTTTCTTCTTAAACCTTCTTAGTGGAGAATCATAGCCATGTGTAGAGCATAATCATAAGGAGGTGAAGAGCAAAACCAATGTAGGTGAAATGAGAAGAATGCTTCCTTACTTGGTGTCTTCCTCTATCCGCCTTGAGGGAGCAACAGTGTGCACAGATGTCAAATATTAGTGCTAGTAACAAATCCCCCTCCATACATGGCTATTTTTATCCAGCCATGTTTATACTAAAACAATTGCTTAGTTTTCTGGATAAAATATCAGACTGACAATTTTCAATGTAGGAATTGCACATGCAATTTCATAGCATGTTTTATTTATTGATATTTGGGAGATACTTAAATTCGATTAAAAAAATCTCTAAGTGTAATTACAAAAGGTGAAATCACAACCTATTGTGCTCTTAACAGAAACATCTTATAGTCATTCTTTTAATTTAGGCTTAGATATAAATTTATGTGCAGTCTACTGCAGTTAATTTGCCATTCCAAAAATTCTGTGTATTTCGACTCTTTTAGGAGGCCTTGTGTTTTCTCCACTTAGGGTTGTCTACAAGCTTTTAGCATCACAAAGTGAAGGCATCAGGGTGCAAGCTCTAAAAGTGATGGGATATTTCTTAAAGCATCTCTCTCCAAAGTAAGTACTGGTTTAGGTCTTAAAACAAACCCCACCAAAACAGAAGGAAAAAAGGTAGGTTGTGACACATACATACTATATATTATTTTGTGTATATATTATTCAGTATGTATACACACACGCGTATTTGTATATGAAGTACAAAAAAAACCAAACCTATATTGGAGCTTAATCACTAAATATGCTTCAGTGAATAGGAACTACTGTTCTTCGAGTACCCTTCAATTTGTTTGTCATCCATACATTTCTGATGTGGTGGAATTTCTTGTTATTGGCAACTAGTGTCCGGGCATTATCACTTCCTTACCAAGTTCATTTAATACCTACTTGTGCTATAGCTGGCTGCTTTTAAAGTGGTCTTTTTCCATAATTACACTGAAATTGGTAGCAAGAATTAGACTGGTGATATCGAACCTTATGTTACTTACCGAGAACTAGATTTTAGTAATGTCTCAAGTCGACTGCAACAGATAACTATTGAGATCGCTGTCCATGGTTGTATTTTTGAGTGAAATGAGGACAAAGATGCCCTTTCCTTGGTGTTTATCACAAAATTCCGAAGGGTGTGTTTCAGCTCTTTAGGCCCATGGGTGAGTGGACCACGTTTATGGAAGAAAGTTAGCTGTCTCTGTCTTCAGGGAATGACTTGTCCTTTCAGAATCTGAATCCTTGCCCTTTTCCTTAATTAAAAGTGAACAACTTAAGGAACAAAAGAGAAAAATATGTTGCCAGTAATTTCATATTTCTTGAGGCACGCTTTATAAACTACACCCCCCCCACCCCCCACCCCCCCAGCAACTTAAATACATAAGTTTATTTTATCTTTCTGTGCTATTTTAGGAGAAAAGCTGAAGTCATGCTTGGACATGGATTGTTCTCTTTGTTGGCTGAAAGGCTGATGCTTCAGACAAGCTTAATCACCATGACCACATATAATGTCCTATTTGAGGTAGTAATATACTGTAGTTAGGATCCAATCTTCGTAATTACTTGTAAGACACTGTTAGAAAATTGCTTACATATTTGTGCTGATATGTTCCAGATGACATTAAACCTTAGCGTGATGCAGTTGAGTGATGCTTTTTTTTTCCCTCAAGCTCACTACTTGAGATATTCCCCCCTACCTTAACTTCGTTATGCTCATTATGAACAATTCTAGATAATGAGTAACCTGAATGTCTCAAGCAGACGCTCATATATATGTGGAATTTTATTATAGCAATGATCTTGCCTTATGATGATTGTTATGGTTAGATTCAGGTTTCTCTTCCAGTGTGTTTAAAATAACAGTGTGTGCTTAAGAGAAAGAAAAAAAAGAAAAAAAAAAGAAAAAAAAAAAGAAAAATTTTAGGAACAGGTTGAAATAAGTTATCAAGAAAGACAGCAAGTGGGGGTTTTTTTGATAATTTTTAGAACTATGGTGAAATAATGGTGGTGCTGTATGAAGGATGTATCCAGCTGTTTTTCAGTAAGCTGTCTTTATGAACATTGATATGGCATCTTCTGCTTTCTTGCTAGATTCTGACTGAACAGATTTGTACTCAAGTGATACATAAACAACATCCTGACCCAGATTCGACAGTGAAGATACAAAATCCTCGTAAGAATCATACACGCTTCTAAGTGCTACCTTAAGAAAAGTCTGCTTTAAAAAAACAAAACAAAACATGAGAGCATATTAATTACATCCACCAGTCTTAATTCTGATCTTAGTTTTACGTTGTTTTTTCATATGAAAGGAAATACAATGTGCATTTAGTTGGAGTTATTCAGGAAGTATGTCTCTATAGCTTTTTTGAAAGACGTTTTATGTGTCTAAATGTGTATGTAGTTCATAACTCACCCTTTTTGGCTGTGCAGTCATGAAATGGTTTTTCAAGACTTGCAGGCACAGGATACTTTGATTTAATACATGTTAAGGTTCCAGCAAAATTCTGATTGCATTATTTAGTGATGTCAGACAAAATTACCTGAAATACGGAAACAACCTTCATCTTAAATTGCATTCAGTATGACAATGCTAGATGGAAAGCAGGAGAAATGTATCTGCTCACTCTTTTGGTTAGCTTCCTTTATGGGAAATATCTTGATATGAAACTTTAGATGTCTTTTAAACTAAGAGAAAATACTGATCTCCTTTCCTGAATTATATGCGTTATTAATGTGCTCTGTATATAATACAATGGACTTATGATAGCTTTGGGAGTTAATTTTTTCTGGAGAAATAATAGATTTTTCACTTTCATAGCTGCTTTGTCATTAAATGTAGATCATAGTTGTGGGTTGGCTTTGTGTAGAAAGTGGAGGAAAAGAAAGGAAAGCAAAGCAGATACAGAGGAAAGACATCTAGTTGCAGTATGCCATTTGCCTTCTGGTAAATCTGAATGAAGCAAGAGATATGAGGAGGTTTCTGTTTCTTTCTCTTAAGATTTTTTCTGAAGTTGGTAGTCACTGCTGTGGTTAATACAGATTATTTGCAGCATGAGTCTGGAATTATCTAGGTCTAGTAGGAAGAGTGACTTTTAGACTACCTTTTTAAGATCAGTGCTAAAATTATCAAATAAGGAATTTCTCTTTTTAAATAAATAGTACAAGGTGAAATGAAACTATCACAGTGACCATGTTCAAATAGCACCCTAATTTATTTACAAAGTTAACTTTTTTTTAAGTAACAAGAATGGTGACTGCCCCACTGCTTCAAACAGTGGAATGTACCCACGATTTTGACTGTCTACTAAAATTATATAAAACATAAACCTTCATCTCTGATGAGCATAATATCAGGAAGGTTTTGTCCCCTTTCTCAAACTTTTTTTTATAAGAGAAATTGTTAAGTGTGATCAGAAGCTGTTCACATTCTTCAAAAATTCAATATTATTAAGGTAGAGCAAAATCTATGAATTTTTTTCATATATTTTATAATGTATGCATTGTATTATGTGAACTTCCTTAGATAAAGGTTCTGAGAGATTCTGATAGCTTGTCATTTGTCATGAGGTAACCTTTGTGTTGCTTAAACTTGATAATTAAAAAAAAAAATCAGAATAATTTAACTTGGATTCCATTTTCTTCAACTGTATAGGCCTGCAAATCCCCCAGTCATGACCAGAAGTAGTCTTGGAAGAAGGGATTTGTATTAATTAAATGTTCTACTTAGAGATGTGTTTTTTCTCAGTATAAAACTTTTCTTATGTACAGTTACTTTTCTTGTACAAACAATTTTGGAAGATGTCCTGTATTTTAGGCTGTACTAATAGTTTGTTGCTCATGAACTGTTTTACAGAGATTTTGAAGGTTATTGCAATCCTGCTGCGTAATTCTCCACAGTGTCCAGAAACTCTGGAGGTTCGACGAGCCTTTCTCTCAGATATGATTAAACTTTTTAATAACAGCAGAGAAAATAGGAGGTAAGATAGCTGGCTATATGCACTTGTATACAAAGAAAGTAGTAAGGTCTTCTAGTAAATTAGACTCATTAAGCAGATACAGCTTCATTGCTGTTCAGCAAATTCTAAGTATAGTCTTAAATATGTAAAATTAGAGAAGCTTGCACATAGCAGTTGTTTTAAACATTTTGAATTCTTGACTTAGCTGATGTATATTTTTAAGATATATTTTGAAATTTGATTAAATAGCATGTGTGCATTTTGCAGGAGTTTGTTGCAGTGTTCCGTCTGGCAGGAGTGGATGCTTTCCCTCTGCTGTTTTAATCCAAAGACTTCTGAGGAGCAGAAGATAACTGAGATGGTGTATACCATATTTCGAATTTTGCTCTACCATGCAATCAAATATGAGTGGGGTGGCTGGCGTGTTTGGGTGGATACGCTGTCGATCACACATTCAAAGGTGAGTGTTGGAAATAGTTGGGAAATTTTGTTACACTATGTAATTAGATTTAGAGCGTTAAAGTGCTGTATCATACAGTGAAGTAGTCTTGAAGTGAAAGTCAGTGGCTAAATAAAAGTCCAGTGTTTATATCTGTTACTTGGCATAACTTTCAAATATTTAACTATTTTGTTGTTTGAAGACAGTTTGGTTTTTTTTTTTTTTAATTTTACTCCAGTTGTGATAGTATTAGTTTGTACTGAAAATTGCACATATTTTAAAAAATAAGATAATCAAATTTCAGGAGCATTTCTGAAAAATTTGTGCTGATTTTGGTTTTTAATAATGGCACGAACACAAGGTGGCGCACCATATCTATTCATAAACAAAAATACCTTTAGTAACATCAAAAGGCTGTAAAACAAACCAGTAAAAAGCAAAGAAATCGAAGTTAAGACAGATGCTTCAGCTGTAAAGCTGTCATGGAATACAGGATGAGAACGCAAATCCTTGCAGTATGAATGAGACTATTACCTTGCATCATTTTTCTGTCTGTTTTTTTGTTATTGTTACAACCAGAATTATATCATAAAAGTTACTAGTGGATCTTCAAGCAAGGCACAGTAGTATAAAAGACAACTGCCCTGCCTTATTCTGAAAAAAGAGTGAGGCCACTGTGGGCCTCATAATTATTCTGGTTTATCAGACATATTTACCTAAGATGAATTAAAATACAAAGTATATATTTCTAAATATGTGCAACTTAGCTGTGTGAAAAGGACATCAGTGAATCCTAAAGATCATTTAAAGATTCTAAAGAATTGTTAGCATTTCGAGGTCCTTGATTTTATATGATTTTTTTTCTCAAAAGTCAGTCTCTGTAGACAGCTGGGATACTGTTATTTTGCAACTCTGTTTATTTATCACATTTATAGCTCGATGTGGATTATTGGGCTATGGGGAGACAAATGTAGAAATCCATGTAATAGTGTGTGAAATAATATCATTAGAGAGTCACTTCAGTAAAAGTAATCCAGGTGCAAGGAATCCAGGGCCAAATTTTAACCCTTACAGAGATGGTGTTTTAGTTATTAACATATCCTTAATCTTCTTTTGTGTTGGCTCTGCAGTCTTTAAAAACCCTGTTTCCTCTCTTTCCCCCAAGATGCGGAGGGTGTGGGTGGAGTAGATTGTACAGTGGCTAGCTGTAGCCAGAGTAAGGATCCCTAATGTGCTTTTATAGAAACTGGTATAATTTAAAGCATTTCTGTGATTGCTGGGAATTTCTAGGGAACTGTCCCTGGGGAAAGATGGAGAGGTGAGTCCAGGCAGATCACCTTTCCACCTCTCTTATACAGAACTTTGATGTATTGAATTTAAAAATTATCTAGCACATTATCTTATAAGCTGTAATTTTATTCTTAGTCTCTTTTTGTAAGATAATGTAATGTCGGAAATCTCATTTAAACAGGTTCTATGTCAAAATGATTATATGGATTTTTGGTCATTATCTTCAGTGATTTAATGTGGCAAATAAATGGTCTAGAGTTCACAGAGGAAAACACAAGTTTTTACTGTGATGCCACAGTCAAATGTTAAGAAAAAACCTCCAGTTTTAGAAAATACTCACCAAAAAATGAGGTACAGGTAATGTTGTTTTCAGGGTTTTTTCAAAAGTCTGCATGTTTTTGTGCAATACCATAGTAAATGAGAAAATGATGTGCTTCGCTCTTTGTGTTTCTCATTTTTGAATCCCGGCATAGTAAGGTATCCTTGGTTGTGGAAGTAACTTCCTGTATCAGTTTTCCCAAGTCTAACTTTGGCTTTCCAGTCGATGTGTAAGGACCGTTTGTTTTTCCAGCCTGTTTCAGAGGAAGCTGAACAATGGCAAGGTTAGAAGTGTATGATTGTGGGCAGAGCTAGCAGCAGAGTGGTGGTGTAAACCACCGTAAAGGAGTTCAGTTTGTTTGGACATTGGTGCTAATATTATCCAGTTCCAGAAGCCTAAATGAAAATGGTTAAACAACAAAAGCACCCAGAAACTAACTTAACTATAGTGATATGAATGGTGATGCAATAATCAAGGATTTTAAAATTGGATTTTTTTTCAACTTTACTATGCATTTGTCATTTGAACTTTTTTATAAATAATACATGCAATTTATGCAACTAGCAATGTAAAGCTAGATGATGTTTCATGACTGTCTTTTAATTACATAAGAATAAATTAGGGTAAATCACAAAAGAAGCTCTTTGTGGTAAAACCTTACTAATCACTTGAAATTTCCTTGTAAACTGATATTAATATCTACTCATAATTAATTTTTAATCCCTCTAATTTTACTTCTTTCAGGTATTATTGTATCCTGTTATACCAATGTTGAGATTCGTATAGATTCACACATAACATAGTATAGACATAATTCAGTGGGCAAATTGTTTAATGCTAAGTGCATCTCAGATGTTTTTGATTTCTAGCATGCTTTCAAAGTAATGTGGGAATTATGGGAACAAAAATATTTCCTTAACATTGCTAAGAGAATAACCAATTTATGTTTTTATTATTTCATCTCTAATTGTATTGGGTTACTGCTTATTTTTCCTTTTTACAACCCTTTGCGCCATTCTTACCACTAATTTATAACACCATTCTATGATAAAGAACTAGTACATAAAGGACTAGTGTTACAGAATTGGATAGGTTTTGCAGAGCTACACATCAAGATACATGCAGCTGCTATAAAAAGCCAAAGAAACTCAATTGCAATTTTATTGTCCAGTTTGATAGATTTCCTGCCACCTTTGTAGCAGGGAAGCTGTTTGTCACTGTAACCCTCTCCTCCAACAGCTGCACAACGTTTTGTAAGCAGCTACGACTTTTCTAGCATAATTGCACTACATTGGTTTCCTTGCACTCAGAATTTAGAAGGTGTGTGTAACCTTTTTAAAGCCAAATTTCTTAGTATTACTGATACATGTTGCTCTTTTTTTATGTTTTCCAAATATTAACACAGTGTAGACAAAGGTGTTTAATCTGTGGCGTCTAGTTCAATAAAAATGTTAATGAAAAAATTAAATCACAATTCCATTTGGTTCTAACTGGCCAGTGCTGAATTTACGAAAGCATCTAAGAACTTACGGGTTTTAAATATTGTAGCCGTGCTGTCTCAGGCCTTAGATTTTATCTGTCTAGCACTGTTACTTTGTAAAAAGAACCAATGATTTTGGGGTTAATAATAGGAAACAAATAAAGAATGGTGGACAACTTGCCTTTCTGACCTTACAGCTTCCCCAAGTTTTAAAAGAATATAATGATTTACACAGTATAGTATACTCCTAAATTATGTGAATGTTTGAAACTACTGGGAAGAACTACCATTTACTTATTTCAGGCCCTTAAATACATTTTACTTTTAAAAAGTTGCATCATGTGACCATGCGATTTGGTTAAAAAGAAGATATTTGGGGAAATTCTGATTTTATTTTTTTTTTAGAGGGTCAAGAAATTTTTGTTGAGTAAGATTCAGAAATGTTAATATGTATAAGCTACAGTTTTATTGCTGTATAAGTGGAAAAATTTTATTCACTGATCTGAATGGGAAGAAGGATAATATTAAAATGTTAGTACTGTGACTTTAACGTACAATGTATTTCTAAATTATTGTTAGTTTTCAGTGTAAGGAAGTCAGGTTGTAATAAACATTGGTGAATTTAAGTAAATTTGTACGTTCTTTGGTGCCCCACTGATTTAATATAAGAGGGGGGAAAAAAAAGTGTGCACGGCGTTTACATGTCTTATGTTTGACTGATTTTCGTCACTGTCAGATGAGGGAAAACCAGCAAAAGTGGCAAAGATTAGGTAGTGGAGGAGTTAATATATGATGGCAATTTAAAAACTAATTTGCAGAGAAGTGAACATGGCTCAGTAGTTTTAGAAAGTAACAGGCCATCAGGATCTCTTCAGTCCAAATCCCATTGGCATTCATGAGTTATTGAGGACAGTTTTGTCTCCATTTTTTTCTCCCTGTCTTGAAGAAGGTAGGGTCTCCCACAGTGGTATGTGCAGGCATTTTGAGCTCTCAGGCATTTTGAAGGCTCCAGATGTTCTTCAGTCCTCTGAAAAGTGTCTGCATTGCCCTGAGGGAAAGCAGAGGTAGCTAGCCACGAGGTTGGTTGTGCTACTGCAGGTTTTTGGTTTTCAATTGTGGTATGCCCAGTGAATCAATGAAGCAGAGCTGAGGGAGATGCAAATTAAGTAGCACGCTTGAAATGCTTAAATACGGGGTTCATTCTTATGGTATAAATAGTTACTTACGAAAAACTGTTGCTTATTCTAGATAGAAATTATTCTCAGGGGGATCACCTGACTTATGGGGAGCAGAAAGAACTTGGAGACTGGAATGTGCAGCCTCCTTTAAAGCTGTGCACCCTCCAAGACGTGTGGTTATGATGCAATCCTTTGCCTTTTCTAGGTGTTTCCTTGTTACAGCTTCTTTTGTAGTAGGTGTGTGGGAAGGCTTTACCTAATCAATGCCTCTGAGGAGAAGAAAGTATTTTCATTATTCAGCAGGCACAATAGTTGGGAGGAAGCATCTGTACCACTGATGGGCTCTTATGCATGCAGCATGTGTGGGAGCTCCTCCATCTCATCATTTACTCAGTTTGAGTGGAATGTCATGAATAAAGCTGCAGGATGCTAAAATTTGACTAATTCAAACTGAAAGAAAAGTGGGAAATAGGGGATGGAGGTAGAATGAGCAAGGTAAACTGAGAATTTACAAAGCAGCAAAGAACAGGATCAGCTGAATAGCAGAAGCCACACAGAAGCCTTAAAAGAAGAGTGTAATAGAGATTTGCTACTGGTTGAGCAGTGACAGAGGTCTCAGAAGAAATGGGGAAGCATTTGCAGTGGAAAGAACTGATGCATAAAGAGGCAAGCAGCTATGAGAGACTCTTCCTAAGCAAAGATGACCGGACGAGAGAACAGATTCTCATCTGCATAACTTGTCATAAAAATCATTGGAAGATGGGATCAGTGTCTGAGCCTCAAGAGTTGTTAGTGGCCTCCTTTGCTGTTGCTGCAAAGCTCCTCCAGACTTGCTGCCGCCCGTGTTCAGGTTGTGGCTGTGGGGACTGAATTGAGCCTCTGGGCCATGAGTTGAAATGATGGATATGGAGTCCCTGCTACAGGGCTACCAACAACAGACGGACATACTGCAAAAGGATGGCTGGAGAGGGAAGTGCACAAGACCTATAGCTGGGTATTATGACAATGCAGACTGGTAAACACTGAATTTAATTACAACATATTCTTGTTAATAACTAAATATCAAATGTGCACAAGGCAGAATTTGACAGTCTATTGAACTGGAGGAATGGTGACAGGGATTGAGATAGAGAGGAAATATATACCTTGAGAGGATAATGTGCTCATGTATTGCAATTGAAACAAATTAAAAGCAATAGCTGCATTAGTGAAAATGAGCAAATACATGTTTGGTATGCTGTTTCCATTTATTATTGTATGGTGATGTAACAGCAAGCTATACCTTGACTTGATTTGAAAATAAAACACTGCCAACATGCCTAAAATTATCTCTTAGATAGGCAAAGACCTTTACACATTTTATTTACTAATTCTTACTTTCTTATTCCAGAAATTAACATGCATGTATTTTTTTTTTCCCTCAAGCTGATGATAAAAAAGGCAAAAGTATTACTACTTAGATGAAAATGCAGGAGGCAGGAACATGAAAATATCTTGGTACAATGGTTTTCTTTTTTCTGTGCCCAGCCCTTGTGTGTCAGTGAATTTTTTTTTAGTGAAAGCTTAGATTCCTTCTAGAAAATTCTCATATGTAGTGTCCTGCATAATAGATGTTAATTTGTTTTTCTTAGCTTTCTTCTGTGAACCACTCAGAAATAACCCAGAGATTCCTCAGGTCAGTGGGTTACAGACTATAAGTCTATGGTGCACACAGTACCTTTCTATCTTTCACTTAACTGAATTGAAGATTAGGTTTGATATCTTCAGGTATTGGTGCCTCCCGTCTAAACAGACCTGGTTTTGTTTGGAGATTAGTTTCCACTTTTGAATAGTTAGTGTTGCTAGAGGAGAAGTGGAAAACCAGGTCAATAAAGTCCTTGTTAAGATTTAAAAATTGTAACGCTTTCTGGAATTATGAAGAGTTTATTGATGGTGTCAGCAGCACAGGAGCTAGTTTGCACTGAGCAGACTCTGTAAGGAAACAGCAGTACTATATAATTGTCTGACCTGTCTGGCAGACATTCCCTTCCTCTCTCTACTCTACAAATTGCCCACCTGATAATGAAAAAAAAGGACAAAATCTTAATGTATAGTTAAAATATTTTCCCTATGTTCTTTAATGCAAATGTCAATCATCTTAACCTTTTTCATTGCTGTATGCTAATTTTTCTCCTTGGCAATTAGTAAATGTTGGATGTCAAATTAAGTTAAAATTAATGGCAGAGGCAAATGTTGCATTTATTAGCTCACAAGTGTCTTTAACTAGTAGTGCGTAGAGATACATTCCGAGCATTGCAAACAGCTATGGATTAACCATCACATGATGGTGAAGATTAATGATTGGCCTTTTAGCTCACTAATTTAGAACAATTTCTGGTAATTAATTTTGTATTATCAGCTTTACAGTTGCAAATGCCTTAAGGAAAATAAAAAATTACTTAAGTACATTTCAGGTTCTTCAAGTTAACAGTTGTCTTTGTAAATTGTTGCATGCTTGCAGATTGTACTGTTTAATCTTTAATACCTTTATATACTATCTATGTCTACTTGTATTTAGTAATCATAATTTCTACTTCATTTTGCATTTTTGTTGATACTGTTTTTGTTAACCTTAGATATTTTCTTTATAGGGTGTATTGTTTGTCTTTGAACTTGTGTGTTTCATACATGCCACGTCATGCAACAGAAGTGTGGGGGAAGAACTGTCCAGTGCCACTATTTCTTAGTTTCCTGTCAAACCAAATTACAAATTAATATAGTGAGCAGAACCGTTTACATAGGCTTGTTGAAAAGTTGCATTTTACAAAGCAGTATTTTTAAAATATGATTTCTTTTTTTATATAAATAATAAAACCTCAAACTTGAAATGCATGTTTGAAAAATACAATCTTAAGTAGCCTGTGTAACTTTATGCATTGCTATTTTAAATTAGAATATTATTTAAAGGACAGTATTTAATTTATTAAGTGACATGAATTTTTTCTGATGTTTATGGTGGAAGTAGAAATTGCTATCCTTTTAAAGTGGATTTTGAGAGCTTTTGTGAGTAATGTTCTCCTGTAGTTTGGTACTGTCTAATTTTCTTTACCGGTGTGTGTCTCCTTGCAGTTTCTTGCATTATTCTTAAATTAATGTAGGTTCTCATCAGGTTGTGCTTGGATTTATTTGCCCATAAGTTTACACTGCCCATCTGTTAAAAGAAGTTGTCTGTATTGACCTCCTTGCCATTCTTTTTTTTTTTTTTTTTTTTAAATATTTGTCAGTAGTAATTAACAGTCCTGAAGACCACAGTTTGGTTTCCAGAGTGTTGCTTTCTAATGGCTTCCAAACCATTGTCTCTAACCTATACAGTCAATAGAACTCATACTTGTAACTTTCAACAATCTTAGTTGGAAAAACAAAACTGCTGAGTCTGTAATTCGTGATTCACATATTAACATTCAAAATGAATACAAATACCTATGGTGCCTATCTGACTTCGGGGTAGAACATGTTGGTTATTAGGAAAAACAAAGCGTGCAATAGGAAACTCTCCTAAGAGACAAAAGAGAGAAAGTAGCATGGGAAGATTTTGAATAATGAATGAATAAGGTAAGTATATATTGCTAATAAATACTTGGGGGGGGGCCTTTGCTGAAACAGTGGCTAGTTTTTAGATAGAATTTAGTTTTGTGATTGTTTGGATAATAAAAAGTAGGGAGTCTTAGCTGAACTTTTCTTCCAGCACTGAAATGTTAAGTGTCTTTAAAATTAAATGAGAAGTTACGATGTGAAGGAAAGACCTTGGAGGCAGGGGAACTCCATTGTTGGCAGGGAAATAAGAACTTAAGCTATTAAGAATAACTGAAATCTTGGCTATGGTGTGTTTATTAACGAGGCAGTGAAGTCGCTAATGAGAGGCCAGAAAATGTGGAGCTTTCACTAATGTAATATGAAGTACGTAACAATCTTGTTAGGATCACGGAGATGTGGTGGGATGGCTCCTGTGACTGGAGTGATGTAATGAAGGGATAGCAGCTCTTTAGGAAGTACAAGCTGGGAAGATGAGGAATGGGAGTTGCCCTTTATGGGAGAGAGCAGCTGGAGTGCATGGAGCTCTGGGGATGAAATGAGGAGCTAGCTGAGAGTTTCTGGATTAGGATTAAAGAGAAGACAAGTAAAGATTACATTATAGTCGGCATCTGCTACAGGCTGCCTGACCAGGAAGAACAAGCAGACGAGGTCCCCTATAAACACATAGGAGCAGCCTCGCGTTTGCAGGCCCTGGCCCTCATGGGCTTGATGTATGCTGTGGGGACAACACAGCTGGAAATAAGCAATCCAGGAGGTTCCTTTGAGTGCACTGTCAACTTCTTCCTTCTCCGAGTGATAGAGGAGCCAACGAGGAGAGGTGTTTTGCTGGACACTCATACTCACTAACAACAAGGGGCTTGTTGGGAATGTGAAGGTCAAAGGCAGCCTTGGCTGCAGTGACCATGAGATGGGTGGAGTTCAGGATCCCCGAGGGGAAGAAGGAGAATAAATGTAAACTCAAAAC
The DNA here is from genome assembly GCA_013400195.1 of Aramus guarauna. Classification (NCBI taxonomy): domain Eukaryota; kingdom Metazoa; phylum Chordata; class Aves; order Gruiformes; family Aramidae; genus Aramus; species Aramus guarauna. The sequence goes on along the minus strand of VXBL01006009.1, from coordinate 7,881 downwards.
CCTGGACTTACGGAGAGCGAATTTTGATTTGTTTTCAAGCAAGGTTGATTTAATGCTGTTAACAAGATGATAAATTTGGCTGGTAAGAGAAAATCTGAAGCTGCAATAGGCTTTTGTAAAGGGGATTGGCTTGGTAGCACTAGAAAAAAAGTCAGCAGTACAGAAAGAGAGTATATCACAGGTTACATAAACTGAGAGATAACTAACTGTCCATTTCTCCAAAAGTAGTTACCAGCACTGTAGAATGCGTTCATGGAGTGGAAAGCAAGAAGGCATAGAGTAGATTGCTTTTAAACCTGCATATGAGTTTAATGAGACTTACACTGGAATGATGCGTCAATATATGGATGTTCACACTATTAATATTTTTTTTGAAGAGCTGGAAAGATTGCAGAAGGGTGTCACGGGATGGATTCTAGTCCTTTGGAATGAACAATCATTCTTTTTAGATGGTACTGTTACTTCTCTATCTTTTGGGCTTTTAAAACACAGTGTGATAGTATGTTGAAGAAAAAAAACAACCTTGAAAACATGGTATTTCTTCCTCACTGAGGTATTTTTAATAATGTGGAAATGCAGACATATAATTAGTGACTGGAAATTGAAGCTAGGCAACTTTCTGGATGCTGTCATCCAATTCATGTTAATGGTCTCAATGTGTAGGAAAGTGGGTTAAAGTCAAGGGCTGGGCTAGATGAGCTGATGTTACTTTCTGGCCTTAACCTCGGTGATTCCTTGAAGTGCTAAGGGAAAGGATCTGTAGCAGAACTGATGATGTGCTTTTAGAATGCATTTAAAGTTATATTCCGTGATGCTTGCAATTTACTTTAACCAGGTTGGTAATTTGTCAAAGCACTTACGTAGATAGGGCTGCCAGAACTTTGAACTTTATATTGCTGTTAAAGCTTGTTGTGTTTTGTAAGGACCAGCATAAGCATCAAGTGTTGCTTGATGAAACTCTTGCAACACTGTTAAAGTGCTCTTTTTGCAAGGTGGATTTAGTAACTGCCAGCTGTGCAAAACATCTCTATGATTCCTTCCATTAAGGTTGAATTGTTGCTGCTATTGAACATGTTCTGTGAGTCGTCTACTACTCTCCATTGCACTCAACTTTGAGCACTGAAGAAAATCGTGTTTTGTAATGGGTTCCTTCAGCCACTCTCTTGTGATCATCTTAGTGTCATCGTGCCTATCCCCATTTGTATTGGGGAGAGATGGTAGCAGCAGTAATAGAATTTGACATACATGTCTCCTTCATTTGCCCCTTTCCATAATAATAATAATAACAACAACAAAGTGCTGTTCTCATCTTCATCTTTATCTTGCTTTGCCTTGGTTCAAGGGAACTACTGAAACAAGATTTTGAGGCTAGACCTGAGAGTTTTTCAGCAGTTTTGGAAGCAGTGCATAACAAGAGTAGAATCCAGGTCTCATACTTGAATCTAGCTTAACAGCATTAAAAAAAGGAAGTACGCAGTGTAGCTAAAGCCTGCAAATACTTTTGATTTTCCTATATGTTTTTCAAAATGAATGTTACAGTAAAAACTCTGATACTGAAGACAGAGATGAGTAAAGGTAGCTATGTTAGCACGGATTTGTTACAGCTGTACTTGTATTGCATAGGTAATGCCTATACATATTGTGGGTCAATGTGCTTTCTGGGAAGTATATATGATTACTGTTGGTTTATTTCAGCAAAACTTTTTTTATTTGTTGAATGTCTCTTTAGTACTTATTGGAATAAAACTTTAGTAGTTTTGGAAATGGAGGAAGCAACAGGGAGAGAGAGAGAGAGAAAGCTAGCTGGAGATGAACTCAAGTTGTCAAGATTTTTTTCTTCAGAAAAGCAATGACTTGACCAAAAGTAGCAGCTTTACCTATTCATGTTTTTGAAAAGAAATTAAAAGTGCAAGGGAGAGCTTATTAGCATGATGTATTTTGGGTTGCTTTTGACACCCTGACTGTGGTACAGTTCAGGAAGGAAGTTTCTAAAATAATAATGCCCTCCCCTCCCCCTGCCCCCCACTATATTTAGCAATACCCTATGATGAAATATTTTTACAGATCTATTGTGACAGATGGATGAACTTTCAGTCATTTTTAATAATTTGCACTTTTTTTGTTTGTATATAGCTGATTTAAAACTTGTAGAGGAAGACTTTTTTAAACAGGAGGAGGATATCCCAGTTCTATTGTTAGAGACTAGAGACTCAAGTTTCAATTAAATCAACGTGAATAAATAACATGCTTCAGGTCAAATGTTAGAATAGTACAATACTCCTACAATACTTTATATTTGATTGATGGAGAAAATAGTATGTTAAAAAGCTAATGTTGACAACACAGCCTGCCAAGAATATTCCTTTTTGCCTTTGTTCTTTCTTTGCTCATCTCTGATTTGTTAACTATAATTTCTAATACCTTTTTAACCTGTCAAGTTAGTTTTTGACTTACATGTATCATCCTAAGAGAAAATATTCCTGCTGACTAATCATCACTTTGAATACCTTGTACATGGAATTTTTAGATGAGATCCAAATGAATGAGTTTAGTACACAAGAGAATAAGAGAATTTGCATTCATATGTTTAATAAAATGTACTGCTCTGCTTTGTCTATGGAAAATGTTTATGATGAAGAAAATGGTTGAAAAAATAAAACCCTGCAGCTGATATGTTGGGAAAATTTTGAGACCTAAGCCTACAGATAAATAAATACTTCTGTTACAGAAGATAAATCTAAATCCTAAATAGAAAGGTATGGATGAAATTGAATGACAGTGTAATAAAAACTTCAGTTAGTCTAGTGAGATTTTCTTTCAACACACAGCTATTTATTTGGGCAAGTTAGTTTTGTCAGTATATATATAAAGAATTTTTCTATCTGGAACTTTTTTTATATACCTAAAACCAATAATTTTTTTCAGCTCTTCTGTAGCAAGGTCTTCTCACTCTAATCAGATTGTGTAGCTGTGCTCATGTGCCTTTTAGACTGGGTGATTAGCATTCACCAGAGGAAATGTCCTCTGAAGGATTTTAGGTATCAATTGAAGGTCCCTAGGATTTTGGCTTTGTTACATGCTTCTCTCTGCTCTGACTTTGTGGGACTGTACCTTTTTTTTATATAAACTTCTCTAACGTTTATTTATCTGTATGAGATTGAGCATATTCAAGGTGCTAAAATGATGCGAAAGCTCAGTTTTAGTAAGTACCCCTGCTAGTTGTCACAGTGTCCCCTGTTACAAAAAAATTGAGATTGTCAGCTATCTCAAATTTAATAGTTCTCTGGATGTTATGCTGTTACATTTTTATTTGCATCCTATACAATTACATGAATGCAAGTAGCACAAATAAGTCTAATTACAGATGACCATAATTAACCTAGGAAGTAATGCAAGTATTAACTATAAATATTAAACTTTAAACATTTTCACTTCATATACTAGAATTCATCTTTAAAACTTTGAGTTTACTTCCAGTAAACATTTAATTTCCTGTCCTTAGGATCAGTCCAGGGGTTTTTTGACTCTTGTTACTTTTTTTTTTCTTTTCTTTCTTTTGGCCAGGATTAACAGGTACACTAGAGAAAAATTTGCTCTCAGTTGAAGTGATCTCCGATGTGAAATTATTTTTTTTATCATGAGGGCAATATCCTATATACATTTGTAGTATAACTTTGTGATTTCAGCAATGATTTTGGTGGTGTGGAGGGTTTTTTTCAGAGAAAACAGTCATTAATATATAATTTTTAATGCACTTTCAACTCTGTTCTTTTAGGTAACTTTTGAAATGCACAAAGAGAGTCTTTCGCAAATGTACAGGGAGTACCAAGGGAAAGGAGGTGAAGGGAGTGGAATACGTTCTTCAACTCCAATCAGAACAATCTCTGGAGTTAGCAAAGCAGCTGAATCCAAGGGAGAGCAACAATGTTTGGAGTTAAAAGAAGATACTACTGCTTCTTCCTGCATTGTTGATGATAATATGGGATGCAGTACTGAAAAAAACCAGAGAAATACCTCATCAGATGGTGACCTACAAACTCATTTGGTGTCTAATCTTAGGGAGGAGTTCGAGGGAGAAGATGGGGACACTACACAGGCTTTAAAAGCAGTGCCTTGTGCAGAATTTTCTTCAGAACCAGAAGCAGTAAAGCCCAGTGTTTCAGAAATTAGTACTGGAATAGCTGAAGCAATTGAAGATTCTATGAGCAAAGCTGCCGAGCTTGTGGAAGAAACAGTAGCTGTCACTGCTGCTTCTTTAGCAATGCAAACTACTTTGGAAGGGGAAACTCCTGAAAGTCCAGAAAAACCAGAAAAATCAACAGCAGAGGTGGAAGATGAAGATGGCTTTGTTGATTTGAAAGGGGAAAGTAGTATGCCGTTACCTTCAGAAGAGTTTGCAGAAACGAACAAGAAACATAGCTCCAATGAAAGCAAACTGACAAGGCAGGAAAAAGCAATAGAGAAACAACCTGAATGTGTGCTTTTAAAATCAGGAGGTACTGAAGGTGTGGATGGGAAAAAACAAGAACTGACTTCTTTACCGGAAATGAGTTCCGCAGTTCAAGAAGTAGCGACTCCACTGGATTCAGAAGGGAAAAAGAAGCTGGAAGAAGAAAAGATTCTTTCTAGTGAAACCAAAAGGGCAGAACAAAACGCAAATACACCTGTGTCAGAACCCACTGGAACCTATGACAAAAGAATTGCCAAGCTTGATGTTTCTAGTGTTGCATCAGATACAGAAAAACTGGAACTGAGAGCTAACAGATGTCTAGAGGCACCTCTGCCCCACAGATCTGTACCTGAGGTAAATTCTACCTGTCCTGTCTATCTGTCTAACTTAAAAGGAAGTTCTTATTTTATAAGATTGTTGAAAAAGTGTGCCCATACACATTTTTGGGATTTTAATGCCTGTGGATTTTGTGAGTTATCTAAAGAATACTTTCAGCCTTGGATTAAAATACCTATAATTCTTACTAATTTGTGTACTGAGAAGTCTCTAAGATTTTATTCTTTGTACATCCACTGGGTGTTGATGGAGATTGAGTATTTGGCTAGATGGACACTTCATCTGTGTTGGTTCTTAAGTTTGAAGAATTGAAAGAAACGTTTATATATTCTGAGAGGATTTTACCTAGAATTTCTTCTGCTTCTTTACTCAACCTCCTTTTACTCATTTCAGTCTGGTCTCTTATACTGTCATTTCTTACAATTATTGCGAAGTAAACATTGCTTATGCAGAAAAAAAAGCACTAAGTTTCTTTCATATCCTGGTGGAATTTGTGAAAATATTTGTTAGACTAGCTTCTCTGCAGGAGGTACACACACACACACAAAAAAAGAAAATTTGAAACTAAAATTTGATAGGATTGTCAGTCCATCACGTCAGCCTACCTTTTTTGTGCAAGCGTAATTTAAAGCTGGGCTTCTGTTACATGCTGCAGTGCTCCACCCCTCTAGTCTTTAGTTTCTGACTCAGCTTTTCATGGTTGAATAGTCATGTATCTGAGTACTTCCCTTCTGCAGAGACACCTGCTAATGGATGCTCTTCATTCTGCACCATTCTTCCTTAAAGGAGGAAACCCACTATCTACAGCAACGTATACTCCCCCTGTGGTAAGGTTGGGTTGCTGCTTGTGTATGACTAGACCGACAGGTGTGGTAGTGCAGCTGTAGACTAGTTTGTAGGTTTGGTGTATCCAGTAAATAGCATTTGTGTAATAGTTTTAGCTTTATTTGTAACCATGTACACAGTCTAAACTTGTTGAATATCTAAAATCTCAAGTCTATTAAATGCGTTTTAGTGTATGCCATGGAAACTAATAACCAGAGTGTGTTGTACTTTTTTCATCTGCAAACTCTATTCAGACCTCAAGGCAGCAAGATTCTTCAGGACAAGAACTAGCTGGTACATCAGATGGGCAGAGAAGAGACTCTAGGTCAACTGTGTTCCGTATTCCTGAGTTCAAGTGGTCACTGATGCATCAGCGCTTGCTCACAGACTTACTCTTTTCCATAGAAACAGATATACAGATGTGGAGAAGGTAAATTTCTATGCTTTATATGGAATGATCTGGACTGGCATTTCAATTATAATTAACTTGAGATTTTGTTGAAACTGCATCAGAATCACTCCTTGAATTTTGTGCATCTGGTATTTTACTCATTCGGTAGCCTTACTTATTTTGTGACCTATACCCAAATATTCTCAGATTTTAAGACACTTTACAGGCATAACTGTGTATTGGTTGAGGGCCTACCCATACATTTTGACTGAAATCCTGGCTATATTTAAGTCAATGGCAGTCTTGCTGTTGATTTTTTTTTAATTGGACCATGATTTTCATGTTCCTAATGTATGTACGGGCCTGCATCTTTTATTAGTATCTAAATATGGACTAAAAAACTCCCAACCTATCCCACATAATGTTTATTACTTCTGCATTTATACATACTGTATTGCTGTTTTGATAGGGCTCAGTGAACATAGAGATCTTATCTTCTATGCATTTAAAAATGAACTTGGAACAGAGATCTGGAATGTAATCATAAAGATGAGATTAGTAAAAAAAAAGGAAACTTTGAAAAGAGTGGTGATTCTGCATTTTAATGTTAAGTTTCAATAACTTAAATAAGAGTGGTGTCTATTATTAGCTTGTAGTAGTGAATGTCAAATTTAAATTGAACCACATGGCAGTACTGACCCAGTGAAAAGGATTGTAAGGATGAAGAAGTAGAGTATTTAAGTGATTAAAACAATTTAAACTGAGATATAATTTATGTCTCACTATAATTTTTAGGATGTCATTAAATTAACCTTTCAGGATATCATCAGATATAGTTAAAATATATTTTTAGTTTAGGTTCTGTTTTGAAAATCTATTTTCATGTTTAACAGTATTTAAGTTTTTGTATTTAAATTTTTTTTTTTATTTTATTTCTCTGGGAAGCCCCTAGCGTTTGTTTTATTTTTCCAAAGATTTAAGTTCATAGAGTTATAGAATCATAGAATGGTTTGGGTTGGAAAGGACCTCAAAGATCATTTAGTTCCA
>VXBL01006006.1:232630-260321 GCA_013400195.1 Aramus guarauna | reverse complement strand
CGCGGAGCGGGAGCAGTCCAAAAGCCAGTAAAAAGCAAAAAAAACACCCCCCGGAGCGAGCTAGCAAACGGGTCCAGACGCAAGAAGGCACAGCGGGCAACGGCCTCCGAGGTGCCCAGCAGTTCCTCTCCTCCGGCCCCGCTGTCGGGTCCCAAAGGCGGGCTGGTCCAGGCAGGATGCAGGATGCCGAGATGCAGGATTGGGGAGTGGGGGGGTGGGGGGATGTCAGGACGCCGGGATGCAGCACGCGAGGATGTCAGGATGCCGGAGCCCCCCCCAGCTGCCCTCAGCGGCGGGAGGACGGGGCGCGGGGGAGCGGGCGAGGCGGCGGCAGCAGCAGCATCCCAGCCCCGCCGGCGCGGCTGGCCCGCAGCATCCCTGGGCGGCGCGCAGGCTGACTTCCCGGGGTTGTCATGGCAGCGGCTCCATCACTGACCGGCACTTTGGCTCCCGCACACCCGCACGCACCCAACACCCGCAACACCCGCGGGCGGGGAGCGGAGCGGCGGCGCAGGCTTCACACGCCAGCCTTTAACCCCCGCCGCGCCGCGCTCCTCGGGGGACAGGATGTCAGGACCCCCCCCACACCCTTTCCCCTCGCTTCCCCAGCACGCTTACCTGCACCCAGCAGCCAGCACCGGACTATCTCTAACATTTACCCTCCTCTACCTCTGCACCAGCCCCTCCCCAGGTGGCAAAGCCACTATGCAGGAGGGGAAACTGAGGCACGGGACAATTTCCCCCCCCCCCCCTAAAGTCAGGCAGGTGGTGACGAGGAGAGGCAGGAGCGTGCCCTCCCGGTCCTCTGCACCTCACCGACACACAGCATGAGCTCAAGTGGCGAATTCCTCCCCAGCCGCAAGCACGGTCCCCGCATACTTTTTATCAGCTCATAATTTAACAAATATCGCATTTGCTTATGCCTAGTAATTCCTCCTTCCCTCCGCTAGCGGCTGAACACATTAATATTTCCAGGCACAGTTTCATGCTGGTAAAAGGTGCCGGGGAGCCATCCTTGGAGCACAAACTCCTGGAGCCACTGAGCAAGTGCAGAACCAGCAGCTGAGCCACAGCTTTCGGGGTGCTGCACCCCTGGAAGCCCCCCCAAGAGCTGCGGCAGCCCAGCATTAGGGGAAACTGGGCCTCCCCCACCCGCTGTCCCTGATGACTTCTCTGTGATGTGGGACCTTATCCAAAAGTCCTCCCTCCCTTCATTCCCCACCGCATGCTCTGCAGCCACCCCACGGCACCAATTTTTTTCTTTTTTTTTTTTTTTTTTCTTTTCTTTTCTTTTTTGAAATTGCTGCCAACCTGAGCTGGATTCAAACTGGTGACCTAGATGTGAAAGGATCCATAGCCCGTTACTAATCCCTGGAGTCTCCGAATCCCCTGTAAACTACTGCTTAATTCACTAACTGTGCTATTTAATCTCTAAAACATTATGAGCTGTGCCGGGCAGAGGAAACACTCAATCAAATAAAGCTTTATTATTATTGTGCGTGCTGATAGGTCATATGAGAAGGGGATTGCTTTGCAAGTCTCTCTACTTCTTCTTCTTCTGAAGGGTCTCTGCTCCTTGAATTTAGCGCTGGTGGGACGTGCTGCCTCGAGTCCTACGTTTCCCCAGAGGGGAGAGCAGCTTTCCCCAGCTCTTGGCAGGAGGAGTTTAATCTCTGCAGCTCGCTCCGCTCCTGGCCGCTCTGGCAGGGCAGGGGTAAACCCCTGCCTCCAGCAGACCCTTTGGGCCCACAAATTACATGGGAAGGGTCTCTGAAGACCATCGGTGGTAGGATGAAACCCCTCGTACGGGGTTGTGGCATTGCACCGGGGTGCATGAACCAGTGAAGAAAAAAAAAAGACGCTGCTTTTGCTGATTCCTGCAGCTTCCAAGCACCCCCGGCAGGATGGGGACCTTGCCGCACCATCTATTCACTGCTGAGGAACACCCTCGTACATGGGACCTACAAGCCATCGCCACGCTCATCACGCTCGTTCTCTTTGCGAGGCTGCTCCTTTGGATGGGCAGAGACCATCTCCTGTGTCAGCAAAACCAAAGGGATTTCCAATAACCACAGCTAGTTAACCTTTTAACACAGCATTCGGGTCCAGATTGCCAGGAGCGTCTTAAATCACAAGAGAAAGCACCTGCCTATGCTGAAAGCCTGCAAGGTTGGGGCAGAACGTGACCTGCTGAGCAGCTTCGGCCCTTGCAAAAGGGCTGAATTTGGCCCACTGTTAAGAGATCATCAGTGTTGTTTGAAAATCCCAAGGAATTTAAATCCAATATCACCGGCTCCTGCATACTAAAGCCCAGCAGAATCCCTGGTCTATCTCCCCGTCTCCAGCTCTCCCTCTCTTGCATACATACGATGTACATATAAATCAGCTTGTCACAGCTCGTCTCTTTTCTGACAGCTGTAATTGCTTCAGACTATAAAAATATCTATAGACAATAAACACAACGCATGAAAACAGCAAAGAGAAAACGAAATCAAGATTCCTTTAAATAATTCAGTTGCTCCAGCAGCAGAGGAGCCAGCAACTGAGTCCAGCTGTGAAGGTTCAGCAGCAAGAGAAAGAGAGCTTTGTAGCCTCCTCTGGGGATGAGAGAGTCTTTTTTCCTTCCTTGGTTTTTGACCACAGCAGAAGAAGAGTCTGCCGTACGCGGGCTAAGCCGCTTGCGAAGCAGCACCTATCCGAGCACGAAACGCAGCCTCTTGCTTTCAGCTTCTTCCCTTTCTTCCTACACAGATAAAAGTCTTTTTTTTTGCTTTTTTTTTCCCTGTTGCGAGCAACAGGCAGGAGACAAACAGAAGGAGCAAAGCAGAGGCACACTCTAGGTGTCTATTTGTCTCCGTATCTATCTCCTCAACCTCCTCCTTTCCAGCAAGGCTAAAGGCCCCCCTCTCCTGGCAGAGACCACAAACAGGGTAGCACAAGCAGCGCGGGCAGGGAAGCGAGGGGCTGGCATTGCTCAGGACCTCGGTGGGAAGAGAAGCAGCGGCAGGGATGGAAGCAGGGGAAGGATTTTCCCTGGGGAGATGGCAGGGAAGGAGTCGGAAGGAGGAAGAGCCGGCGGGTTTGCTTTGCAGAGGAGCATCTCTGTCGGAGGGATCAGAGAGATGATGGCTGGGGAGGGGGAGACCTGCAGGCAGAGCAGAGGGCAGGGACTGCAAGCCCGGCGGTTTGTCAGCCAGGCAAAACCGTTTTCAGCAGATATTTACTCAATTTTCTAGAAAGAGATTGGACAGGGTGAAAGGCGGCAGTGCCAGTTCACAGCGACTCCCGTAAACATTTTTCTATCCTTGGCTCACGTGGGCCCTCCTGCCGCCCAGCTGAGGCTTTCATTTTAAGATTTTAAGCAAATCGGTCCCAAAAAAAAAAAACCCACCCCCGGGGAAGAACAGCAGTGTTTGGCCCGGGCCGGCGCTTCCCACAGCCTGCTGCAATGGACCCCGGCTCCTCCCAGCAAATGCTGCCCCAATCTCAGGCTTTCTGAGCAAAACTGAGCCTAAACGTCTAACCTGCAGATTCGAGCGGTCCCAAAGGCTAATAACCAGATGCAGAAGTGCAGTTAAGGTTCCTCTATTAAGTAAAATATCATGATCCCTGCATTTTTTTCACCTTTCTCAGAAATATCTAGCACAATTCTAGCATCTCTTTTGCATGTAGCTGCTTGCAGGGATGGTCAATAGATTCTCCCGTACAACCCCTGCCTATATACCTGCCTGCAAACCTATATACGTACAATACTACGCCTCCCCACACCAAAAGAGTTCATTCCTGGGGAAAAAAAAATAAAAAAAAAATTACTTTCAATAAGTAGGTCATAGGCAAGGCAATTTGTACAGCCAGATTTTACTTTTAATTCCTTTCTTCCTTTTCACGAAGCTGATAGATGGCAATCTATAACCCCAAAGTGGAAATTTATTTTTAATCTGAAATTGCCAAATATGATCAGAAACATAATTTATGCTCGAGCCATTCTCGTTCCTTCAAAATGAAAACATGATTTCATAACCCCATTCGTGCTATCGCATACCACCACATTATTCTCCAATAAGTCCAGAGTTGCAAAAAAAGTGCTTAATTTTCTCAGCATTAGTCAGGTGAATGACACACGAGTCCGGGAGAGCTTTTTCTGAATAACTACTGAGCCCTCAATGTCCACAACCATTCACCGCAGACACAAAGGACGCGGGCTCCCGTTCCGCTCACCACGCTGATTCATTTATCCCTTCGTTAACGGTGGCCCCAATTAAGAAACAGTGATTGAGAGCCTTATTTGGCTGGAGCCATTTTGAGCCCTTCTCGCCCCAAAGGCATTCCTGCGCCGAGCTGGAGAAATTGCCGGATTGGGGACGTTTCTAGGCCAGTTTTCGGAATGCAAGAAGCATCCTCGTGGGCACTCAGCCCTCGATCCCCGAAGGCAGGCAGTGACTACCAGCACCCTCTTTACAGGGTTGAAAAACAACACAGGAGACCCGATTAATCCCAGCTAAAGATGCCGTTAATATTTAACTGGCATTTATATAAACTTACAGTAACCGTCCTATTAAATTCAAATGAAGTTTGCTTTTGGGAGCCTTCCCCTAAAGCCGTGCTGGGATCTGTCGCCCTGCTCTGCCTGCTCTTTGCACCAGGCTCCTCGCCGTAAAAAGGAACATTTTGTCTGCCCTTTAAAAAACTGCTGGGCTTGGGTTTGTCGCTTGCTCTCACCGTGCTCAGAGGCTTGGGATTTTCAAGTACGAGTTAACTCCTTCCAGGGCACCCCTGGCTGAGCTGCGCTGCCTTGTGCTCGCTGCAGCCGAGGGGCTGGAGGACCAGCTCCCCTGCAAAAGGCTGCAAAAGTCTGTCCCGAGCTGGTGCTTCAAAGCCAAAACCAGCAAAGGATTCACCTCTCTGCAACATCTCAAGAGGTAACCCAGAAGATACCTCTTGAGGAAGAGGAAGGTGGCCTGGGGAGGAGGAAAGCCTCATCACTAGCTCCCACAATACCCCATCCCTAATATACGCAGAGATACACGACAGCATCCTTGAGGATGCTCTGAGGTACGGGCCAGGCAGCGCTGCAGCTTGGGCACGAGCTGGAGGAGGGATGCACAGCAGTCCCCAAGACCTGGCTTTTCCTTCAGGATTACTCCTTTCTCCCGCGGTTCTCAGCGTCTGAGCCTTTCACAACGGCCCAGCCAACTCAACACATGCATTTATGAAGCGACACCTCCGTATGACCAGCCTTAATATTAAGCATCTGTACAGGGAGTTAAAAAAAATTATTGAGGAGATACTGAGGCACGCTGGTACAGTGAAAGTTACGACCTGGAATTGATCCCTGGTACAAATCAATATCGGTTTTATATAAATCTGTTTCTTGTTGCATTGTTGTGAGGCTACGTTGCTATATGAACACCCCGAAAAGCATCCTTTACACTCTCTCCGCATCCACAGCGGCGTTTGATCGGCATGAATCAGGTGCCAGAGACAGCTGACGACGTGGGATAAAACCATGCCATTAGCCATCTAACAGCATTTTATAAGCGTATGACATTAACCCGGTGCTCTACAGCTCAATCCGCTCTGAACAGGCTGAAAAGCAAAGCCAGCCAGGCCTGGGTCCCACCGCGGACGGTCGGGAGCTCCAACACGGCTCCCCTGATCGTGAAGACACCAGCTTCTCCCCCCCCGCAACTTCTGCCCACAGTTTGGGGGCATCTCTGAGCTCCGCTTTGGAGGGGCTGCTCCAAGAGCTGCTGTTCCCTCTCCCGGGCAGCAAGGATGACTCCAAACAAGACACGCAAGCCAAGCTTTCCCCAGCCCATCTGGACATCAACGCACACATCAAAAGCCCCAGGGAGAAGTGGGAAGGTAAATGTCCCTGGCTGATGCTGGCCCATCACCACATCCACCCTCCCTTCACCTCATATCCCCCAGCAAAGCCCTCTCCTACCAGAGAGCCACTCGGTCCGTGCAGACCAGGCAGAGCAGGCACCAGGAGTGGAGTAGATATCTTGCTTTAGCCCATGAAGTTCAATAAAAAGCAGATATTAAGAGCAGAGGCCCTAAAATCCCTCTTTTCAAACCATCGCGCACACTCGGCAGCTCTCCGTGAAACCCCAGCCCACTGTTCGGCATCTTTGAAAAAACCAGACTCTCCTGGAGACGCTGATTTTCCCTTTGCCTGCAGCTGCCTTTGGACCTGGATCACACGCCTTCAAAAACAGGGCGGTGAGATGCAAGCTTTGCTTTCCGACTCCCGACCAGCCCCAGCCAAAAAGGGGCTTTTTCAGATGTACCTGAAACCTGAACGCCTGCACCTTTGTGGGGCCCGAATTTTGCCAGCCTTAAGTCTCATTGTACGAGGCGCCGAGGTTGCCAAATTGCTCGAGCACTCCTCGGGAACAAAAGCCAGGCGCGCTGCTGTCTGCCTGTATCAATTTTAGTTTTGCCGCTGGTCCTCTGACCCTCGCGGCACTATGCATCCAAGAATAATATTAATAATAGTCATGCCATTAAGCAAGATGCTTGGTTTGAATCTGAAGATTTTGAGAAATGATCTCATAAATTTAATTCCCGGGGTACCATCTTGGAGCGTTAACAGGCACAGTCGCCTCTGAATTCTGGGAAATGAGCATAATTACATGGAGATCGACAAGGCACAAATGCCAAGAATTCTGTTAACCTTTAATACTGCAAAAAAACTCTCCCCTTGTAATTATCTCTTTCCTTTGTCTTAAATGTTACTGATGAATATTTAGTGGGATAAGCAAATAAAAGGAGGCTGAGGGGCGCAAGGAAGTGCAGCCCTCTGCAGAGCAACTCTGCAAACCTCACAGCATCGCCGCGCGTTGGGGCTGGGGGAGCAGATTGGGACCCCGGGTCGCAAAATCTGACACCCAGGGCAATGACACCCCCACGGTGACACACAGCCAGTGCAGAGCCAGTGGAGGGTAACTGAAGTTACACTACAATCCGAATTAATTCCCAGCACTGCTGCAAACGCACCTTCACTCAAGGTCCGTGGCATGGGCAGGGAGCGATCCCACGGCCCCCAGCGGGGCGGTTTCGGGTGCCCTTTCTCCAAACTCAACTTTGTCTTGGAATAAAACTTCCTGGGTAAAAAACACATCACCTTTCAAACATATCCTCCCTAGGGTTGCAAATGGCACTGCCCTCTTGCTGCACATTGAGTCTGATGGAAAGAAGATTTTCTCCCGGCGTGAACTGCATTAATATCTGTCACCACTCTGGCATTTCTGCCTATAATGATGAAAAATATGTGCAGAGAATGCGGGGTGCTCTCAGCATCACCACCCTCCCCATGAAGCGAAATTAGAAGCAGCTGCTCCCGTTCCCGTCCTCTTTACGGCCCTACAGCATTATCTCTGGAAGCTTATTATTTGGGAGATGGCATGGGGATAACGGAGGCTCGCGACCAATCCATATTCAAAATGTGCCTTGCTGCAGACGGGGGCTCAGCTCTCCCCTCCCCTGAGCTGGAGCCCGGTGTAAAGGTCACTCTCCTCTTTTAATGTCGCGTCAGACCGACCGCTGCGTGAACAAGGAAAGGATAAAGGCACATCTCCCTCGCCGGATGGAGAAAACCCATCTCCATCTTGGGAGGACCGTGGTGGCCGGGCTGCAACCACCTGCAACACCAAACACTTTTGGACCAGCATCCAGAAGCTCTGGAAGAGGGGAAAGGAGCTTCCTCCTGGCTTTGAAGATGCTGCTTCGAGCCGCATCCCAACCAGCAGACGGACCTGAGGGTTGGGATGAGCAAGGAGGCAGCAAATCCCGTGCCACGGAGGCGGGGGATTGCAGCACATTGCCCCAAAATGCTGCAGGCAGCAAGGGGAACAAGAGGACACGCCATTCATGGGCGTGCCAGCCCCAGATGGAAACACATCCCAAATTAACTGACGCTGCCCGGGCCACCGAGTTTGTGAGCTGGTCCACCGCGGAGTCGCGCAGTCCCACCGGGGAGGCTGGGTGCCGTGGGAGAGGCTGGAGCAGTCTGCAGAGCAAACCTTCCCTCCAGCCGCAGAGCGGGACCTTTACAGACTCCCTTCTCCCTCCCCCCAGGAGGAGCGAAGCCAAAGCAGTATTCATTCACAGAGGACCGGAGAGGCAGATGAAATAAAAGAGGTTAGCTCATCAAGTACGACACCTACCCCTCCCAAGAGAGGTCCGAGGAACCCGCTATGCAGTCGCCGAGAGGAGGACCACGTTTCAAAGCCCAGAGCCGGGGCTGCTGAGAGCAGTGAGGGCTCCAAACCTTCCCGAGACAGGCAACACCACAACCGGCTTGGACCGGGGGTCCCAGTGGCCCCGTCCACAACACCCCCAGTTGCTTCTGACCTCAGGGCACAGCAAATGTTTGCTCTCCTCCCTTCCCTCTCTCTTCTTGCCTGCCTTCAACTGGAGCGAGCTTTCTAGTCTCCAAGCCGCTTTTATGCCCCTTTAAAAGGTTATAAAAGCTGTCTTTATATTCCAATAAAGGGATATAAAAACAACCTTTTTCGCAGTTCAATAAACGTGGTTAACTTTTCCCCCCATTAATACTTTTTTGCCTCGGCGCTGCGCGCATGTGCGGGATGCTGCAGGGCATGGAGGATGGGAGAAACTAATCACCGGACAGCCTGGGCTGGTGCATTTACTCCAAAGAAAATACCTCCTGAAAGCTGGCTGGGGCCCAAGGAAAGGCTATGCTGTGGCATGAGAAAAATTCAAAGCGATCAAGTGATGGACTATATACATCAAGGGGCGAGCAGTCGCCCAGCAGGGTTTTGCATCTCCTCCGAACGTAAGCGATGATAAATTGCAACCGTCCTGGTCGGCATCGTCGCACGATTCAGCTAGCAAACCGCGGCATCCCGGACCGTGCCACCTCTCCTCCCGGGTGGCGAGGGACAGGTCGCTTCACCTCTCGCTGGCCACCCCCTGCTCTTTGCGAATTCCGTTTAGCCCTTACGGACCGAGGGTCAGGGATCGTGTCCCTTTCAGAGCATCAGTGCCGCGTGTAGCGTGACAGGACCCTGCTCCCCACCGCAGCCTCCAGACACGGCTTTAATTATTATTTACCGTTTGTGCAGCCATCCCATGGCTTGCCATCAGTCTTTCTCAAAAGCGCCTCTTTCCTTGGAAGAGGATCTAAACCCGTCCTGCCGCCCGTCCAACAGCCTCTCCGGGCATTAAAACAAGGAGGTTTATTATTTTTTGTGACAGCCTGTTCTGCAAGGCGCATACAACTCCTATGAATCAAACCGACTTGGATTTCATACATCATTCCCCAGCAGCGCCAACGTGAAGGGCAGGAGGGGGTTTGGTTGCCGAATACAGAGCAGAGGAGCGTGTTTATCGGCGGTGATCTATTAGTGATCAGGATGCTGCGGGGCGCTGGGACCGTGGCTGCCGGCACCATGCTGCCGGAGGGAGAGGAGGGAGGGGGAAGATGCGAGTCCATAAATAAGGCGTGCCTGGCGCGAGCGGCTATCGGCAGCCGAAATTGAAGCCCAGCACCAAGGCAGCGAGAACCTTTCCAGTCCGTGCCCCGACTCCCTGGCCTAATTTATCCCCTCCGCATGGACCGTGGGACGGGGACCAAACCCTGGCCAGGGCAGGAGCCGGGCAGATGATCCTGCATGCTTTCGCCCTGAGGCTCCTTGCACCCTGCCCCAGCTCACTCCTTCACCGCCGGCTAATTAATCTAGCTAATTACCATTACCAGGCATCCCTTTGGAAGGATGCAGGTGAACGATGAAGGCAAATGGAGAAGGTGAGCATCCGGGGGGGCTCCCCAGGGAATTCAGGAATGTTTACAGTCCCTGGCACAAGAAAATCCATACTCATCTTGGCTCCGGGAGGCAGGGCTGCCCTCCCACGCTCCTATTAGCAATTTCCAATCATCTTTTATTAGGCCTGCATTGATTTGCTGCTCATTTCGGTGGGAATAAAGGCCCGTGAGTCTCGACTCCAGGCTGAAAGCCGACGGTGCCGGTCGGAGAGCGGAGGGGACGGACGGGCTGGGATGCCGACATGGATCCAGCTGTGCCCTTAGCAGAGCAGGAGCAAAGCTGCCGTTTGAAAACAGCCTTGCACATCCCGCTGAGTCTTTTCCCGAACCGGTCAGCACACGTGGAAGAGGGACCAAGGGCAGGAGGGGCTGGGGGCTCCAAAATCCAGCCCTGCAGAGCAGCTCGGGGCCAGCTATTACCCCTCGGGAGAAACAGGCTCCCAACGCTACACTTCTGTTTCCGAGCAGCTCGGGAAACACAAATTCTGTTAGGAATCATCTGAATACTTTGTTCCCGCAATGCCGTAGCATCAGCGTACACATTAGCACACGCCCCACACGGAAAGGAGTATTTGAATATCAATCCAAAGTGAATTTACAGGGGGTTTTGTGGGTTTGCTGGGTTTTGGTTTGTTTTTTCCTCCTGGCAAAGCCATCACTGCAAGTTATCAGTTTCCAACCGTTTGCACCACAGCTTTTCCCTGCGTGTCCCGGCTGTCATCAAACCTGCCGCTCCCTGCACCCCACGGCCTCAGACAGCCCGAGATGTGCAGACACGGGGACAAAAGGACCGCAGAGCCTCCGGGAAGGAGGACCTCGTGCCAGGAGGGAAGCAAGCAGGGTGGCAGGTCTTTCAGCCCTGCAGAGGAGATGGTGGGAGAGGCAAAGCCCTGTGTGTCTGAGCCTCGGATATATCCATCTGCACCCACCTCATCCCAGCACACACCACCCTTCCCAGCAAACCAAGGGGAGGATGCACGAAAACCCACAACTTTGTTGCGTTTAGACTTAATTTTTTTTTTTTTTTAAAATGACCCTGCATTTAGAGAGCGAGAGCCACTCGCTAAAACACCCCAGGAAATATTAAAACGGGAGAGCTGATATAGAGGACAGCGGTTCACAAATGCCTGCGGTGAGGTGGATGAAAGCCAAGGGCTGCAAGCCTTGGATGTGCCTCACTTCAGACGGCACAGGAGAAAATACAGACGCTCTTAAACTCTGCCCCAGATCTGCCAGCACAGAAACTTTAACTCCGCTTTGAACCAGGCAACTGAATTATCTCCCCGGGAAGCGGCCGCCTCCGGGCAGCATTCGGAAGGGGATGGGGAAGCGACGCGGGAGTGACTCTCACCAGCGATGCTGCGGCTGCCGGACTCAGGACTCTGCAAGGGATGGGTTAAGGAGACAGGGGGTTGTCCCAAAATCCCGGTGGTGAGCCAGGCGTCCGTCGCCAGGTCAGCTTTGCCACCAGGAAACAAGGCTTTGCTTCTAAAGACGCATCTCTGATGCCAATTACAAGCAGGTAATGAGCAAACTGGGTCTGATCTGGACGGCTTTTCAGACAGCTTTGAGACAGTCTTCGTGTTATTTAAGGATCCGCTGCCCAGTTTTTCCCCTCTTCTCGTTTTTTCTGTATACCTCCAGGCAGTCAGGGAAGAAGACAGGGAGACGAAACCTGGAATACCACGAGATGTGCAGCCCTACAACGAGCACGTGGTTTGATTCCGCCTTCTCTCCCCATCACCAGGCACCGGTGCCCCACACCAACTTCTGTCCCACGCCAAAATTGGGCTGTCAGAGCCCTCACTGGCACCCGCCGTGCCTTTCGACTGGCACCAGCGTGCAGCTAGCAAACGAAGCGGGCCAAATTTTTTTCCCTGGCGTAGCTTAATTAAAGTCAATGATGTTACACCAGGGAGGAACCTGGCCCACTGTCCTGAGCCGGAGTCCACAACAAGTCCAGCTGGCAGCTCAGCGCCGGCAGGAAGGATCCCTGGCATCGGGAGCGGCGCTGGGAACTGCATTCGGCATTTGCGAGTGGGAGACAGACTCAATAAACACAGCACTAAGTAAACCAGGTCTGTAATAAATAACAACCACCAGCGTTTCGCCTCTTCCAAATGCTACAGAGAACGGGACCAAATTGTCCTCCCAGCTCCCAGGAGCGGTGGGGACATTTCATTAGCCCTGTCACACAGACAGGGAAAGAGTCACTGGGAGCTTAATAATAGTAAAAATCCGTGATGTTACAGCGCTCGTCATCTGCGTATCTCAACCAGCTCCAAAAGGCAGGGAAACGGCTACGCTCGTTTTGATGGACTGGGCGGGGGGGATGGAGACACCCAAGGGGGGGTCAGCAATTAGCTTTGGGTCGCTCGTCAAGCCGGACCCGGAGTTTGCAGAGTGGTGTCACTGAGCCACGTCCCGGCTGGGCTGACGGGCTCCGAGTCCCAAGCAGGATGGATGGGGCAAGCTGCTGTTTCACAGCCTTTCATGGAAGGAGGTTTAACGCCCGGCCGGAGGGACCTGCTGCGGCTCGGCTCCGTCTGCCCAACCGAAACCCGTGCCGACAGACCCCGGGGAGGTCCTGCCAAAACTTTAACGTGGCCATACGCTAACAGCACGGGGGATGCAATTACCCAGCGATCGCGGTGTGATTGCACGGTAGCTACGCTTTCCACACCTGTAATTTCCACTCCACTCGTACAAGTCCAAGGCCAGCTCCATAGCTGCAAATTAATTAGAGCGTAAGTGCAGTATCAGTGGTGCTGCTGAATGCTAAAAACACACAGTCGTGGCGACCAGGAAGCCAAAGCCACAATTGCGGAGATGTAGGTAACCTTACAGCAGAAATGTAGAGAAATTCCAGCTATAGGGACTAGTGGGTGGTGATGAGGTTACTCAAAAGCCTTACCACGGTGTAATTACACTGTATTTGTAAGGTAATTACAGCCTCGTTATTATACGCTACAACCCTCCATTTCCCTCCTAATCTCATAAAGTAGATTCAGAGGGATAAAAGGCAGCAGCAAGACACCTGATTGTTGCAAGGAGGACGGACAGGGATTGACGGCAAAGGGAGAGGAGGAAGGAACAGAAATGCTCCGGGCATCCGGAGACATCGCTAACGCCCAGACCAGCCCGCCGACCCTGCGATGCTCCGGGGATTCAGGCCAGGTGAAGGGGAAGAGCTGGGCTCGGTTGACTGGGATCTATCGAGGAGGTATAAGCATTCGTCAAGAGCCAATCTGCTTTTGCAAAGCAGAAAAAGAGGTTACTTCGGATTAATTTTTCACTTCAGAAGCTTTATGGGCGAGTTCTGAAACTGTCAGGTTGAGATGCTTCAATATTTTCTGAACGAAAAGCTGGAGTGCTGGTTCCAAACGCCTCTCTGTTTGGATTGTCAGGTAATTTGTACCCAAACATTTAAATTAAAATTTTCCCTTAGCTCATCTGTTTTTCTGGGGGGAAGGGAGGAGGATTTGGAGCCTATGTTTATTTCTCAATTTCTGAAATTTTGATTCTTCGTAGGCTACTTCAGGGTCAAATGGAGGGAGGGAAGGAAACCTAGAAGCCCATCACAGCCCAGTCCCAGCCGGGCAGACAGACCTGATGTGACTTCGAGATCTCCTGCTGCTCCGTATCTCTACCTGATCTTATTTGCCTGGTGCTATTTGCATTCGTATTTCCACTTGCTCACGAGGCGGCGGATGGGAAGATGCGGGCACAGGAGGGGACGCGCGGTACCGTATCCGTGGTGTAATTCAGCAAGGTCTCTGAATAACCCAAACCCTTTCTGTTGCACAGCACGTCACTGCAACAAGAGACTATTCCCCCCGGCGCTCCAAAAACATTTATGCAGAGCAGACGTGTGGGCATGAAAATACAATCAGATGGGACACAAACTGTGCTTTTGCTGTTTTGTTGGTTGGGTTTGTTGGTTTGGTTTTGTTTTGTTTTTTTCCCTTCTTTTTCTTTGTTTTAAGTCTAGCTGGGCCAAATTTTTTATCATCTGCTTCTACAGAAGCCGTCCAGAATTTGTGGAGAACAGCATCACCGCAGTTACAAAGGAGGGCAAATCCTTGCGGGATGCGAGACCGCATCCCCAGGGTGGGATCTGCATCCACGTGGACCTGCTCTGCTCCCTCTGGGGGCAGTTTCACGCAGGGAAACCCATCCCTTGCAAGGTGCGAGCAACGTCTGCCGTGGGAAATAAGGGCTGAGCTGCTGCAGGAATGGCTTCCCCATCTCCATTAGGGGCTAAGCTAAGCCATGAAGCCTGAAAGTTGATTATATCTTTCATTAGGAAGGGCTGAATGATGTTTTTAAACTGGAAAATGAACTCGCAGCTAAGAGGAAACACTTTCTTGGCGAGGCCGTAGAGTAGGTTCCCCGCGGAATAGATGCAGTTGTGAGAGTCAAAATTAAATTGATATTAGAAAATTTCCTGAGGGGAAAAAAGTCATACGCTGCCTGCAGAAACGGCATCTCACAGAGAGCTGGCTAGAAAATGGAAATCCACTGAAAGTCAAATATATTTTTTTTAAATGAAAAAAAATTATAATCCCCTAACTTCCCTCTCTCAGCACAAATTCCCAAAAAGCAAAATTTCCACGGAAAAGATTTCTCTCCCCCTCCCCTCCCTTTGGCAGTACCATTTCAGCTAAAGCGAAAAGGACCTTTCAGCTAGCTCCCTGCTCCTGGAAGAGTTTTACCGGCTCCCTTTAGGTGGGACACGACATGGCAAGCTGCCTTCCAGCTGGGCTTGGTGCTTGGGGGGGTTCCCCCCTTCCTCCCAGCACGTCTCCCCAGCCAGCAAGAACAACTCCTCCTGGCTTAGCCATCAGACAGCCGAACTGCTGAGCTCCTTCCAGGCAACCGGCCACCATCTAGATTTAGATTTTCCCAATGGAAAAAAACAATTTCTCTGGAAAAATGGGACATTGTCCCTGGAAAGTGTGTGGGTTTTGCAATAAAGGCACTTTCTGGGGGAAAACGTGCTTTGATGGAAGATTCCCAGCCAGAGTTTCTCCATCCTTCCTCGCCGTGCCCTGACGTGTATTTGGGAACGGGCAAACGGGGACAAAGCCAAAAAAAATGCGGCTGTGAAAGCAGAGAGCATGCTGCCCGGGTGGAGACACGAAAATCTTTCACGCGTTGGCCTCCCTTGCCTACCTCCAACCTGACAAAAGCACCAGGAGCTTGCACGCCGCAATTTGCATTCGCGGGGAGAGGGGGGACCGCTCCAGATGCATTCACAAGGGAACCCTTCAGATCAGATTAACAAAAAGCCGCCGATGGCGACAGTTCCTCTGCTGCGCCGTCGCCTGCTAACAATTTACTGTAACAGCCCCCGAAAAGGGACACGCGTTGCTTTGGCGGTTATGTACTACGCAGTCCAAGGAAAGGTGGAGGCTCCTTGGGGAGGGCAGGCTCGAGGCAAGCTGCAAGGATGCTGCCAGCACCCACTCACCCCACCCTGGGGCATCGCTCCTGGACGTGCTGCTCACCCCCAGCGCGGGGACGCGGCCACCCAGCCTTGGCACCGCTTCCGACGCCGTCCCTCCTTCGCCTACCACCGATTTTCATAAATAAAAGCATCCAGCACGGCCGGCTCCCCTCCAGGGGTGAGTCGAAGCTCCCCATTTGTCGCACCTCCCCAGCTCCCCCTCCATCACCATGACCCAAAGAGCACAGCACCCCTTAAAACCCCTCCATCGCTCCACTGCTACAAGTCAGACCTCCTCCCCGCTCAAACCTTCATTTTGACATCTCAGATAAAACCGGTCATAATTAAGATGGGCTGGTTTTATTAGCCTGCAGGCTCCAGCTGTATTTCCGCGCTTTTTTTCTGCAACCCTAGCATCAAAAAGTTGCTGCTAAATGAAAGCCCAGATTCCTGCGCAATCGCAGGATGCCAGTAACATTAAGAAAAAACATCAAGTCTGATGAGACCTACGAGACCTGCAGTAAAAACAGGAGGGCTGGTAGCATTGCACGCATCTGCTGCCGGCAACATCCTCCGCGCCTTCGGCGGCTGATTCCTGCTCTCCAGGCTGGTATCAAAAGGGGTCACGGCAACCCTTTTGTGCAAATCTGCGAGGCAGCAGGGCCGGAGCGAGGTCAGAAAGGGAAAAATCGGTGGCAAAGAAGAGCCAGGACCTCAAGAGTCCAAAGCTTGGAGAGGGAAGCTAATAAAAAGGCATCATCCCTTCACAGACAGTGAATTGTTGCTTAAACCCGAGGATCACAGACAGCCTTCTCCTCTTAAGGGGAGCAGTCAAGTGAAGAGATTTCCTAGCCATTAAGCCGAACTATAAAATGCCCACAGTAAGGCAGGGTAAGTGGAATTTATCACGGCACCCTATAGACCCTAGGGCCAGGAGAGAGCCAGCTTGGGTCAACAGGTTGACCTCTCGTGTTGTCTAAAGATCTTTCCCTCATCATCCCCATTAACATCTCGTCTCCTGCGCTCCCTCCCCGGGGACCCTTCCCCGCTGCCCGCCTGCTCGGCACTTTCTTAATGGCCAGGCAGAAAAAAACTTTCCCTTCCTTAGCTCCAGGCCACTGCTCCTCGTCCTACCACCTTTGGAGACCATGAATAATTCCCTTTCTTCATTTCCAACGTCACCTCGAAGGTATTTATAGGCTGTGATCACCTCCCACCTCCTCAGGAGGCTTCTCCTTTGCTAGACTATAATTTAGCATCAGAGCCGGGCAGCCCAGCCTCGCGATGCGCATGTCCGGGGAAGTCACCTCCCTGCCTTCCCTCTTCCCTACCAGGGAAGGAGTTTTATCCTGCCAATGATTTTATTTTAATTTTATTTATTACCTCAAAAAATCTGCAGGAGTCATCCTGCTCCTCCCAGGCAGCGACACAAGTTTAACATCCTCTTTACTCATGGTCTTAAATAAATAAATATTTTTTTTAAAAAAATGTAGGCAGGAAGGGAAATGTGGGGCAATTGCTTTGCAGTCAGGGATGGTTTGATTCCTCCAAACCTCTGCGATCCGAGAGCTCGGCCATTCAACTAGGATGAGGCAGGTTTTTGTTTGGGATCAATGACCTTGTTTAGACCAGAACCAACCAAGCCCAGCAAGACCTGCAGCACAGAGGATGGCGGCCGGTTGGAGTTATTCTCGTTTCTGCCTTTTTCTATTGCCGAGCCGAGGCAAGGCAGGAGCAGAGACAGCAGAATAACCAACGGGAAGACAATTCCCAGGACGATTCCTGCCTCGTATCAGAGGAGCCAAAATGCGCAGATGAAAACTCTGCAAATGTTTTGCAAGGGAACAGGAGCCCTTTTGAAGGTGGCTGATTTCCCAGCGCAAACATTTCATCTAGCCCTGCGAGTTCTCTGCAAAACAGTTTGAGCCCCCCCACCCTGCAAAAAAAAAAAGAAACAAAAACACAAACCAACTGTCAAAACATTGTGAAAGAAGCTGAAATCTTCTGTTTGTTTCAGAAGGCCCAGCAGGCTGGTGGCTGCATAAAAGTACGTGTAAATTGGTGTGTCTGCCTTCTCCGTGCAAGAGCCAAGTGTCCGCAGCGCTCCTTGCTCGAGGGACAGCACAGGGTCACCTCTCCCGGGCAGGGAACAGCGTCCCCGGCAGCAGCATCGCTCTGCAGATGCTCCTTCACTTATAGGTGGTCGCGGCCACCACCGAGCCCGTTGCTGTTGCTCCAGGAGAGAAAGCCTGCGGGTGCAATTCAGTCCGGGCCAGCCGGCTCACCTGGTTCGTAGCCAGCTTCTCTCCGGCCATTAATTTCTTGGGGATTCAGGAAGGAACTATCCTCACCCGGGGCTGGCTTAAGATTGTCTGCTCCAGGAAGGAGGACAGCGTTCAAGGGGACAGCCCCTGTCCTCGCCCACAGCCCCAGCATGAAGCACCCGACCCCGCTGCACCCAACAAGCCCCTGATTCTGTTGCACCCAAAAAAGAGCCGAACGCCGCTGCACCCAAATATGACGAGCTTGATGCCGTGCTCCTTTCTCCTCCCTCCCCGGCTGCTTTCCACCCTCTCCCCCTTCCCTTCCCGCTCACGACTGCAGCCTCTCCTGCTCTCCCCAAGCCCCCCCGAGCCCCGCAGACCCTCCCAGCCAGCCCGGGCTCATCGGCCGCTACCCAGCGATGCAGACGGCTGCTGGCAGCCCGGGGGGAGGCTTTGCCCCCCGGCACGGGGGCTGCGTGCGGGCAGCGAGGCGGGCAGCCCTGCCTGCGCACGGCCGGGCACGCCAGCGAGCCGTCTCGCCCCGTTTCCTCCTCTCCACCTGGCTGCTCTGCCGGGCCGGCTCCTGCCAAGAGCAGCGAGGCGAGGGGAGCGGGGGAGAGAGCCGGATGGATGGGCAGCAACTGTCGGCAGAGCCAGCGTCGCACAGACGCGCCGAACAAGTCCCTGAGGGTGCCTGCCAGCTCTGCACCCCGTGTGCTCACCGCGATTCCTCTGGCCCCGTCCCCTCGCCCCTGCCTCGCTCGGGCAGCGTGCTACAGCTGGGCAAGAAAATCGAAGCACTGGACCACGCTCAGCAGGAGGAACGTGGATGTTACCGCACGCTCCTGGCTCGCTCACCGGGCTCAACCGGGGCGACGTGGCCTGCGGTCCCCCCTAAAGCTAGCCCAGCCCCGTCCCCACGCCGGCACAGGCTGGGTATGCAAACCAGGCTGCAGATGCCCAAAGCAGCACGCGACCCACTCTCACGTCCAAACTCTCAAGACGCATCCACTCCGAGCTGCTGCCCACCCCCTCCAGCCCCCTCTCCTCTCTCTGTATCCAGCAGCACAGGGCTGGGAAGCAGCCGGTTATAAAATCCAGCTGGGAGGGAGGGAGGGAGCTGATGCTTTTCGACAAAGCCAGAACGAAGCTCCGGTGCTATGAGCTTCCCCTCCCCGTGCAAGCGCTGAGAAGAGGATTGGTACCCTGGGTGCAGCAGGCTGGGGGCTGATAGGATGCATCAGTTAATTTGCACTAATGGTCCCAGAAAGGCAGGGAGTGCTCTCCAGAGGAGAATGCACTTGAGCAATAACCTAAATAGATACGCGTTTCCAAGCAAAAAGTCCTTGAGGAGGGAAGAGAGGCCCTACAGTTGAATTTCTCTCCCCACCTGCACTGAAACTTGGCTGGGGATGTTGGAAAGGAGCTGCCTGGGCATGGAAAAGCATCAGATCTGCAATCTGGGGAGCAGTTCTTGGAAAAAGCTGGACCATGGCTGGACATCCAGCCCCGCTTTTGGATCCCGCTTGGACAGACTGACGGCAGCCCTGGGCAGAGCCCAGCCTGGAGCTCGCTTGGCTCCATCTTCAGCCCAGAGCCAAAAAGTCAGCCCATCTGTGCTGCGACAGGTTGATATAGAGGGCGAAATGCCTAAGTAAAATTCCACAACAGGGCATTAAAAAGAGGTAATAAAATATACACGAGTTATTAAATATTGTCATCAAGATGAACCATAAATCAGAGATTTTATGGTTTCTGATTATAAATTCCATTTATTCTGTAAGCGTTTAAAGAAAGAAAAATGGAGACTCAGTAAAGATTTAAGCCCAGCCATGATGCTGCTGATATTTCACTGTTGCTTGTGGACGTCACGTCTGCGGGAGCCCAGCACTGGGTGCACAGAGTTGCCTGGAAGGAACCTCTCATCAGGCAGGCTGCGGTGCTGTGAAACTCCTCAGCATCCTTACAGACACCGCTACGGATGCTCCTGCCCATGTAAACACGAAGATGGGGTCCCCACGCTGCCTTCCCCACGTGCACCACCCATCTGCACCCTCCCAGGCATCGCTTCTCCTCCCCGTCTCCCTCCACGCCCTATTTATGGGTTGCAAGACGCAGCTGACTTTTGCAGAGTAAGAAATCAACAGCATTTTGGGGAAAGGAAGGATGAAAACGGTGAGCGTACGTGGGAAATACTGCCTTTCCCTCTTTTCAAATTTCAAGAGAAATATCAAAGAAATTGCTTTCTTGGAAAGACTCAAGGGTTCGTATAAATTGTCAGTTGTCAGTCGCCAGCGCTTCCCCTCGCTGCCCCGGCAGGATGGTGATGCTTCTCTGGTAGCCGGTATTTCCCTTTCTTGCTCAGAAAAAACGCCAGGAGAAGCAAATCTCGCTAAGTTTCCCGTGGGCAAACACACAAATGGACAGCCTGTGCTCCGGCAGAGCCTGCGCGTACCAAAAATCCACTCTGGTATTTTAAAGGCAGCAGTACCCAGGAGCCTCGATAGCCTGCCACATCCTAGAGGTGCTCACTCCAAAATGAGCATTTCTTATTAGTCACCGTCCCTTCCCGGTTTTGAGGGTCATGAAACGGCACTAGACATTCCTTCTCCATCCCTAAAACTGGCTGACTTGGTCCCCGACCTGCACCTTTCAGCTAAACCCCCGGCAGATCCACGTGCCTGACGTACAGCTTTGCGTGGGCTCTTTCCGTTCACCTTAATCCGTTCACCATCCTGTTGCAGATCATTTCCAGGGGGACCAAAGCCCACAGATGCAGAACCATAACCCCGGCAGTTAAATCCCATCTTTCAGATAGGCTGGGTGGAAGGTAGACCACAGGGCAGATCCTGTTTAATTAGGGCTCATAAAACCAGCTCAGTGCTGCACCAGAGAGTGGGGCTGATTTGCAGCTGCCTTTAAAACCGAGCAGGGTTACTGCTTCAGCAGTTTTCCCAGCCGGTTTTATGGATGCAACAATAAAGGAAAAAAAGTTTGCGTGCCGAGAGTTTTACTGCTGAAGCATCTGATAACGTCACGCCAGCTTATCGCGGGATCGAAGGAAGGGGAGCGCTGGGACGGGGAGCAGGGACGCGGACAAGCTGCAGGATGCAGGCAAACCCAGCCTTGCTAAGCCGCAGAAGCTTCTCAATGGGGAGATAAGACACGCTTAAAATGAGCTTTGCCATATTTCCAAATAGCCCGTGTGAAGGTTTATATCCTTCCAGATGAAGCAATGATGGGCTGCCAGGCCTGGGAGCCGCCGGCCTGTATTTATCTGCCCGTCGGGGAGCAGCTATTCACCGTGGGCCCGGCGCTGAAATGGATGGGGTTTACGAGGCGTGCCGAGCCGGGCTCCGCACTAGGGGAAAACACCAGGAAATATCATCGACCCCTATTAAACAAGGACTTTTTTAATTTTTTTTTTTAATTTTTTTTTTTAAATTACTGGGTAGAGATGCTGCCGCCCACTCCCAAACTCCTCCTGAGCATCCCAGGCTGTGCCTGAACCACTGCGCTGGGGTTTACAGCCCAGTGCAAATCGCTGGGCAAGCTCTCCGCCTCGCAGAGCGGCTGTTTGCAGAGGGCACGCACCAGGAAAGAGCCGGGATGAAGGACGGGAGCAGGGATAAGTTTATTCCTGATGCTGAGCCTGGTCCCTGCACGGGGGAAGCTGGTTGTTCGTGAGAGCCCCCAGCGCGACGGCAGCCTGAGCACGGGCAAGAAAATCCGGATGGGCCTTTGGGAAAGATGCGTTGGCAGATCAGGGAAATAAGGGGAAAGAAAACTAGGGAAAAAAGTAGCACATAGAGTTTCTGGGATAGCAAAATAATCAGAGGATGAAAACCTCCCTCAATGCCTATATTCAGGCAAGGCAAATCAGTGCTTCCCTCCCTGCTTCGCTGGCTGCAGCTTTGGGTGAAAATCTGATGAAGCAAGCTTTCTGCATGAAAAAGGCCAATTTAAAAAAAAAACAACAAAAAAAAACAGGGCAAGTGTAAGGAAAAAGAAGAACAGAGCGAGACTGATGGGGTCAGGGCACTGTTAAGGATGTCAATACCCATCACTCAGCAGTAACCTTTCTGTAACTCCTGACCTAGCACTGGCTGTCGCGAAACCGCAGCAAAATTAAAACAGAAATGAAGCAGCATTAGGTCCCGGCAAGAGGAGGCAGCGGTTGACAGGCAAGGTAAGGGCCTGACGCAGAGACAAGACGGGGCACGGCGCTGGGCCTGCCAACCTGCGCTCCCGGGAAAAGTGCAAGGGATGCAGGATGCGGCAGGCGGGAAGGGGGAGCGGGTCGGACGCATGCTGCCCGGCGCAGCGGGGCATGGAGGAGGAGAGGGCGCGTGGTTCAGCTGACAGCGTCGGGCTGGCGGAGGTGAGCATCCTTCCCGGGGAGAGAGGAAGGACGAGGATGATGTAGCCCCGAGAGCTGAGGCTGGTGAAGGGACAGCGGCTCGTGACAGCCGGCGGGGTTACAACACAATCGCTCTGTGCTTTGGGGGATTTCTGCAAAGAAAAGGCCATTTCCTTGGGTACCAGGTGGGTCTGGGGGCCTTTGTGTGGTCCTGATTCCCATCCGTCCATAGAATTAGCAAAAAAAAAGCAGCAAACCTCACTCTGCAAGGGCTGGAGCGGCTGCAGCACTACCCTCCCCTCTCCTCCTGCCCCCTGCTCTCTGTGCAGATTTAAAGCATGTTCCAGATACGGGCTGACCTTTACAGCACACATGAAAAGAAAAAAGGAGAGTTGGGAACGCACAGAAGGGCAAATACACCTCGCAATGGAAAACAGACCGTGCGCGTCCCAGCTAGCAGCACGGGGGAGATGGTGAGGAAGAGTCTCTGGCCTAGGATCAGTCCCCACCAAAACCAACCCTTCATCTCAATGCTCTCCCGACCCCAAAGGGAAAGTCCCAAGGGCGGACCCTGAGTAGCTTAAGCCCAAAAGCAGACAGGACCAGCTTTTCTGCCAAGCAGACCTGCTATCACCCTCATCGCACTCCCCCAGAGCTTTGAAACCAGCCTACCAAGTGGCAAAGCACCAAGCCCCATCAGAGGGGTTGCCTTTGCTGGGAAGCATCCATAATTCCCATTTGCAATGACCTCTCAACAATTTAATCAGCCACAGGTAGAGATATTGAGGGAGGTAAAATCCCCAGGTCAGCTTATGGAGCCGACCGTAGCCATAGACCATGGCCAAGGCTCTCCAGCACTGGCTTGCCCATCTCACGCAGCGGGCAGAGCATCCTTCTCCCTCCCCACTGCACGGACACCTGCCTGTCTGTTCTACCCGTCACTCCCCCACCCTGCTGCTGTGACAAAAGGAGGACAAGCGCATCCCCCCCCGTGCCAGCAGTTCTTCGCCACACCAGGCACAGCCCTCGCCCAGGAAAAGCACGCGGAGGTAAGGCCATCAGGCAAACCGCGAGAGATGCTCTCGCACGCACAAACAGCCGCGAACCTGCTGGGAACCCATGAACACGTGAGTGTGGCAAGGACACACGGGCTCCGGGGGTCCATCCTTCCCCGCCACAGCTCCCTTGGCTTTAACTCGGGCCAAGGCGAGGGCTCCTGCGCTCTTGGCATGACCCTCCCTCCATCTCCCAGCCCGGCAGCGGCGTGCAGGATCAGCTCAGGCTCGTCTCTGCAAGACGTCCAGAAGCTGAGACAGAGCTGATCCATCTTCCCTGCTGAAAGAGTGTAAACAACTCAGCTGCAGGCTTGGAGTGCAAGAGAGGACACGCAGTTGGAAATTTTAAGGGCCAATTTACTAGGTAATTTACTAAACACGCTAATAATTGACATTGCAAGCACCATACCGCTGTCCCCAGCTCCCGCCTAATACCCGTAGCAAGAGGGAGAGAACAGCTTTCCCTGTCCTAGCCGCTCCGCAAAGCCTCCGCTGCCAGACACGATCCTGCTTGCCATCTGGGCAGCATCGCTCTGCTCGGTCCCAACCAACACAACAGCAACCCTGGCAAAACCCTCTCCCCTGATTAGTATGCATATTTCCGAGCACTGATTTCACCTGAGGATCTTTGCGAGGCAAGGGTGTGTTGTAATTACCACCTCTTCCCTAGCTGTAATTAAAGACAAACTGAAGGGAGTTATGCCCAGTCTCTTAGTTTCCCTGAAGCTTTTCCCCGTGCCAAAAAAATATCTCTGCAAGAAAACTCCCAGCAGCTTCTTGGAAAAAGGCAGCAGCTCAGACTGGAGTTGCAACCTGTTTCGGATTGCGGTAGTTAAGTCTACGCTTCCCGTCCAGCCAAGAGGAGAGAGACGGTGTCCAGGTATCCCCCATCCTTTAGCCACCGGCTTTAGGAGGGGATGAACTTTAAACTTCCCATGGGAACGTGTTGATTTTGACAAAAGCACCCTTGTGCTTTTACTGGCCGTGATTCATCTCTCTTCATTTCCAGGCACCTTTGCTGGTTCTTAGTGGTTTATATTCCCATCTGGCGAACCTTTCGGAGAGGTGTGCTGCAAACGGGATCGGCCTTCTCCCCGCTGCAAAGCTCTGTTTCCAGAGCAGGAAACCCAATTCCCAATTTAAAACCCAATTCAAAACCCAATTCAAAAATCAAAACCCAATTCAAAAGTAACACAAACCTAGGCAACACTGCCATTGATTCAAACCCAATGCAATCCTGGGCACTATTGACAGCAGTTTCTCATGCCATCACAGCCGGGTGCTCAAAGGACTAGCATTTATTTCTGTCCTGCACCTGGCTGGATGTATACATGAAAACCTGCTGAGCAGTGACTCAAAGGTGCTGGGCTTTAAAGAGCCCTCTCAAACACTCTCTCAAGAAAAACCCCAAACAAAAAACCTCTCAGCCTCCTTAAAGGCAGTTCACGTTGAGCATCTTCAGCCTGAAAAATCCCTCAAAACTTGTCACTTGAAGCAACCCAGGTCACAATTTGCAATTAATCATTCACTTGATTAATTCTGCCTCCTTTTTCTGCCAGCGTGCAGCCTGCGAGTCCCCACAGGCGCGGATGCTGCTGGTGTCATTACTCCACGGGTGGGCTGCAAGCACATCGAGTCGGTGCCACGTGGTCGCGACCGGCCCGGGAAGTCACAGGACGAGTAATCAATGTCCATGTTTGCCCAGACATCGGTGTGGTGCCAAGCCGCCCACGGCACCCCGCAAACAGGGCCGGGCACGGACGTGAGGTCAAAGCTTCTGCCCAGATGCTTGGGCAAGAGTCAGGCTGAAATCCCTCTGCTGAGTGTAAACGACCTCACTGAGACATCGCATCGCCCATCCCTCCTCCTCCGCTACCAGGAGATGCTCAGCTCTACGTTACTCTCTCCAATGGACCAGCAAAACATTCCTTTAAAGTTTTTTGGGTTGGCTTTTTTCTTTTTTTTTTTTTTTTGGTGGTGGTTTTCTTTTTCTTCCATTAGGAGACATGTTCATTAGCAAAATATCAGAAACCTCTGGGGCAGCTTGTGCTTCTAATTCATTTTCCAAACGTATAATGAGCCAGGAGTAAATTTTTAGGGTGAATTTAATTGACCTTTGCAGTGGCATTAGGCAGATTGGCTTAAAGTCTATTAGAGCATAATGTAACCTGGTGAGATTTTTAGGGAAGGTTATTGGAAAAAACCTATCGAGTCAGACCGCTTTTCTTCTTTCCCCCCCTCCCTTCCTCCCTTTAGTTATTTTCATGGAGAAAAAGAAGGATGGCTCGAGAATGGAGGGGGATGAACAGAAGGGGAGAGGGATGAACAGACGGGGAGAGAATTAAAAGGGAGAAGTGAGGAAAAGAGTGGGAGGGAGAGAGAGGAGAGCAGTTCAAACTGGCCCTCAGCTGCAGAGCGGTGCAGCGGGCTTGGCTGCTCGGGGACCGGCATCAAAATCCACCGACCGAGCAGCTGGCCCATTTGCTCGGTGACACGGTGCCAGCTTACACCAGCTGAGGATCAGGCCCTCCGGCGATGGAAGACATCCCAGCTTTGCGGGAACGGCTCGCGAGCCGCTGGTTCCTGCTGTCTCCTCGGGAAATAGGGATCTGCGAGGGCTGACAGATGTCGGGCTCGGTGCTGCCTTGCTCTGGATGCCACGGCCAGGGACACGAGCCTGCCGTCTGCACCTGCCTAAGACACCCTTTTGGGTCAGGTTTAAGCTGTCCCTATGGATGCTGGGGGAGGCAGATCAGCAACGCATCCCAGCTCATATCCAGGAGGACATCAGACCTCCAGCGCTGCTAACAGGGGCTCTGCAGGGGCTGCCGAGAAGCAGCAAAAGGTGAAAGACTGTGACTTTCACTCCAGCGCGGAGGAACAGCACCACAAGTATAGAATCATAGAATCATCTAGGTTGGAAAAGACCTTTAAGATCATCAAGTCCAACCGCTAACCTAACCTTGCCATCCCACCACTAAACCATGTCCTTAAGCACCTAAGTGCTTAAGTAGGCACCACCCTAACGAAGCCACGTCCTGCACACCCCTGCGACACCGGCCTTGTGCTCGGAGCACGCTTGGGACCCTAATGTACCATGATGCTGCTCCATATGGCACGGTTGCCCAAGCACCCCAACGGCATCACGTAAACCCGCCAGGACGTGTTTAGAAAACACCCAGCCCTTGCACCAGCAACAACCTTCTGTCCTCGGGGTTGCACAACACCCCACCGCACCCTCCTTGCTGGGGTGTAGCTCCTGCCTGCTTCTAGAAGCTGCAGAGAGGAGGTCCTCTTCGGGGTCAGCACCCCCAGCACAAGCCCCATTTGCGGGGAAGGGGGAACAGCACACGTGCGCTTTGCACCCGCACACCTCTGCAAGCACTCCTAGATTTGCATTAATGAAATTGCAGCAATCAAAGGCCCCGGGCAAAGCTGGATGCCAGGAAGCCGGCACGGCACGGACGATCCCACCCTTCCCCGTTGCACAACGCCAGCACGCCAACCCCAGGACTGGGAGCCAGCTCTCCCAGGGATCACAGCATGGGGGCCTGATGCCCCGGCAAGGGCTCTGGCTCCCAGCACCATCCTGCCTTGCAGCCGCCTCTCGAAGCCAACACAAGCAGCGGGCTCTCAGCCTGTTTATCGCAGCTCGGCACGGGGTGCCCCCGGGAGACCGTCCAGAAACACCCAGCTCTAACCTGCGAGCGCTGGAGAAGTATTTTTCCTTTGGTGTTTTTGCACCAGCCCAGAAATGAGGGCCGGCAAATCAGCCTGGGAAAATCTCCTTGGCGGTATTTTGAAACGTCACTTATTTTCAGGTGGTTATTTTTCCCCACCCAGCCGCGATCATCTCAGGCACACCCTGCCTACGCAGGGGAGGGCTACGAAACACCGGGCTCACACCCTTCCCGCCCTGCAGCAATCCTCCCTCAACTCCTATCCCCGTCTCCGACGAGGAGACAGGGCGCAGACCCCAGAGATGGGCGAGCAACATGCTGAACCCCTGGGCTCGGGCTGGTGCCTGGGTTTTAAAACCACCCTCCCTCCTTCCCCAGCCCTACAGCCCTCGCCATAGGGAGAGCTCTGCCGGGATGCTCCGCTCTGTGCCATGGCAGAGAGGCAGCTCTCGCTTGCTTTCCCCCTACTGTGACATAAATGAGATTTCAAGCATCCTGATTTCCAGTTACAAACCCTCTGCCGTGCGCTGACCGGTGCTAAACGCGCCTGTTGCGCCGGCAGGGCTTTGCTCACGCAAATGCTGATGCACGAGCTGGGGTGAAAGATGCTTCTTGCTGCTCTCCCTGCACTAAACCGGCCACAAAAGGGTTACCGACCTGCTCTCCTTTCCAAACTTTGCTGGTTTCTATTCCTCCCCTGAGAGGCTGCGGCGAGGGAGAGGAGGGTTTCAAAAGAGAGCCGGAAAATGAGAGAGAAAAGGGGAACGTTTCAGCTGGATGCAGTGAAATGGAAGGCTTTGTGTTTTAGAAAATTAAGGGTGTAAGGGGTCTCTTTGTGCTAAATGCTCTGGATGGGATGAAAGTAAATAGAGCTCAGCTGGGCAGGGGAGTTAGGGCGACATTGAGAACAATTTTTAGCCCTGTTAGATATTAATTTCCCATACATCATCTGCCTGTCCTCCGCCTGTTTGAAGTGCTCAAGGTTTCAGGCTTCAAAGCGCACCACGACTGCCATTTGCACAAAGCTCACGGATCCGTGGGGAGCCGCATCAGCAGGTTACAGCCCCGCGTCCCAGCAGGACCCCCCCCC
>VXBL01006006.1:202558-232611 GCA_013400195.1 Aramus guarauna | reverse complement strand
GAGAGAGCTGGGAGGGGGGGTGGGGACACACCGAGCCAGAGCAGATGAAAACGCTGACCCACTTCGCGACCCAAAGCGCTCATTAAAACCCAACCGCGTGCACGCAGACGCCTGGAAAAGCCGGTGGGGTCATAAACCCCATCCCTCGCATCCCTGTCACCGATGAAGCACCTACCAAAATCAATGGCGCTTTGTTAGGTTGCGTCAGCTAACGAGGATAAGGCCATTTATTGTTTCAGCAGTGGAAAGGCTGACGCGCCACAAAGAAGGCCCTTTGCCTGACTCCGAGCAGGCAGCCTGCAAATATCTGGGGGCTTTCCAGGATGATTTGGCTTTGACAAGAGGCTTCTGTCCTCTAGCAAGATGCCCGGGCTGACGACGGCGCCAGGGTCCCCCCTCACCTATCCCCGCTGGGAAAAGCGGCGGTGCGTCTTCGAATCCCCACCTAAGGTTTTGCAGCAATTTAATAACCACGTCGGCGAGTTTTCCTGCAATGCCCAGCCCGAGCACGGAGCGAAGCAGGCAGAGGTATTCCCAATTTGCTCGTGGGCGAATGGAGGCACGACTGACCGCAGGGCAGGAGGCAGAGCCGAACCTGAACCGCAGCCAGGCTAGGCAAAGCCCTACCATCTGCCTGCTGCAAAGAGGAACAAGCTGAGGTTACTTGGTTGAAATAGCAAGGGCATAAATAGCCAACAAAATAAACAGCAGTCATAATTAATATATATTAAAAAAAAAAAAGGGGGCCTTTCCTTTTTCCTCCTGCACTTCGCAGCCACAGTGCTCAGGGCACATCACACGCCGGAGTAACACCTAATTAGAAGTACCAATTATAATGAAATAATCTACCTTCGAAAGCTGGCCCCCATTAATTTTCTCCTGCTGTAAATAAGGTTGATCGCTGGCACCGGACACAGCGAGCGGTGTGGTTTCACCCTGACCGGCATTGCCAACCCGCACGGCGGCGGGGGACCGGAGCATCCTCGCACCCCCGGGACCCTCCCGCAGCAGCGAGTTCCCCAGCTCCATAGAAAAACCATGCACTAGTTGGGGTGAAACAGAAGCAAAGTAGCACTGCGAAGACTTGATTTATCTCCTCCTTCAAACGACTGAAACCAAAGCGAAGTTTTTATTTCACAACACCGGTGGCGGCGTCAGAAAAACGGGGGTGAAGGAGGATGCTTTGGATGGAGACGCTGAGGAGCAGCGTTTTTCCCCTCCTAGACTGTGACTCAGGAAAGCACGTGGGCACAGACTGATGTGTAAGCCAGCAGTTAAGCAACAGCCTGACTGATGAAGTACTCAAGGTTTGCACTTCATTGCTCTCCTGAGTCAGAGCCTGCATCTTGCTCCTGCTACCGACTCATCTCGCATAAGGCTGCGGATGTCACTTGGCTGACCCGCGCCTCCGTTAATCCACGGGGAGACTGGCGATAACGATGCTAACGCATAGCTCTTCCTTGGTGCCACCGAGACGCGATAAATACACTCCACTTTCTGGCTTCGGATCCTGCTTTCCATTGCAGAGCAGCCCGGTCGATGTATTGCATCAGCTAGGATGGGCCACCAAGCCCCGAAACGCCTCCGACCTTGCAGAGAGCCACCGACGTGCAGTATTTGGTCAGATCAGGCAAAATCTGCGGGCTGCAGAGAGGAAAAAGCAAAAGGTCTGTATGCCAGAGAGGGGTCAAAAGACCCTCGTGTCCTTCGGACAGGGTTTTCCCAGCCCAAATGCTTCTAAGCAATAAGACATGCCAAAAACGGCGGGGCTGGGGCTGGCACCAGACGATGAGCAAGGCCCGTAGGATTTTATTTTTTTTATTTATGTTTTGTTTTCAACTGACGGTGTGTTTGCTAGAAAATGTCATTTTCAGGAACTGAAACTATCTGTGGATTCAAGTCAGGTTTAGCGAAGAGTTTTCGCAGAAAATAAATAGAATGGGGAGAGGAGGGAGCTGAAGAGAAGTCAAAACATCTCGCGGTGATGTTTCTTGTGTGTTACATTTCAATCTCTCACTTGAAATGTCATTGTCATTCCAAAAAATTGACATTTATATAAAGGTTAAAAAAAGGCTATGTAAGTGAAGCATATGGGTTTATTTTCAGGTTTGCATAAACTGTTTCATTACGATTTGACAGAAACAGTGATTTTACGCCATTAAAAAAACACAGCTCCCTACTTTTCTCCGAGGTGACCCCAAGCAAATGTTATTTCTTTGCTCTGGCCACCAACCAAGCTGTGAAAAATAATTAAAAAAGCCATTATTCACCCAGCATTAGCGCAGAGAACCGCTGAGGTTAGGTGAGTACGTGGAGCGATTCCCACCGGAGGGAATTTTTCGGAGCAGCGTAGGTGTGCAGACCACCCCCCTCCGCAAAAGTCATCACAGGTTTCAGCAGCTATCACCGAGCAAAACCACCGCGAGTCCTTATTGCACTAATGGAGGATGCTCAAACCCCACGAAGATGGAAAAAAAACGAGGGCTGAAAGGATGCAACCACCACGACCAGGGAATATAAATGGTCCCACCCATCCTGAGTTTGACCCCCGATCCCAGGAAGCCCATGGAAGCGCAACCACCAGCTCCCACCGATTTAATCCCGTGATAATTATAACGCCGTGCTTCCAGGCTGGTTTTTTTATTCCCAGAGCCTGGAAATCTGAACAAACAACCCCAAGGCAGAAAAGGCTCTTTCATCCAACCTCTGAAAGAACTGGTCAAAGTCCTGATTTTTCTGAATTTCCCCCCCCCACACACCCCCCCAGCGCTGATGTAATGCAAATAAAAATTACAGGGCCGGGGGGAGGAATGATTGACTGGAAAATAGAGGGAAAATTTCTCTGTGAAACAGCCAGTCAATGGGTCTTTTGTGATGTATCAATTTGAAATTTCCAACGCGAGGACCACTGGAGGGGAAATATTCAGACCGACTTCAGGAAGACGTTTGCCCTCCCCTGTGTTTCTCAGGGCTGAGAATGCGGTTCCCCCCCGTCCCCCCCCCATGGGCAGCCCGGCGTGGTGGGCAGCATCAGCAGGCAGGAGCGGCCGGGGAAGGACCGAGATGCCCAACTCCTCCTAACTTCACGCCTGGTTGGACCTCAAAGTCCCCGAGAAGCAGCACCGGCACGCTGAGGATCTCATCCTGCCCTCTCGTCACCTTCCTACCCCAGCACTTGAGAGGAAGACACTGATTTTTTACAACAGACTTCAAATGAGCTCTGCTTAGAAATTACTCTGCGCTAACGGCTTCGGCTCTTCCCAACAGCGGCAAAAATCCAAATCAGAGCAAAAGGCGAGTGGTTTTAGCAGCCAGAGTGCTGGCAACATTTCTGATCTGGATGTCGGCTGTAGCAGCTCCTTTTCTTTCTTTTTTTTTAATTCTTTAGTTGTTTTTATTTTTTAATATTTATTTCTTCTTCTTTTTAAACAAAGCTTCAGGATCCTTAGAAAAAGGATGCATGGTTTTCTATTCCGTGCTTGGATGATTCTCAGCCCCCTGACAGAGAATCCAGAGGTGCTAACAAAATACAAATGGATAATTAATCACCATAATTGTGGATTGGGTGGTTTTTATTCACTTCAATCTCCTCTGTGGTGTTTCTTCAAAAGAAAAGAGGGGGAGAAAAAAAAATGTAGTAGAGAAGAGAAGAAAAGAAAGCCCGTAAGCCTAAATGGGCTGCACAGATTTATGGAGAATTAGTTTAGTCCTAGGGACCTTGTGACATGAGAGTCCAACCAAACTCCATTCTTGGCTTTATGATGTTTTCAAGCCCCCTCAATGCAATTATTTCCTTGTCTCCCTACAGCCCATCCATTATTCTCTATAATAATATGTTTTCTGAAACTCCTTTCCATAAACAACTATAGCAGGCAGCGAGAAACCTCATTGTTATTGATATCATGTCACATCACCAGTAAAACGGCTTATGGAAAATGGACTGTGAATGGAGATGGTTTCAATTTAAAACATCCCGACCTTTTACATCATTTAAAGATAAATCAAGCTAATGCGCTGTGACGTCATAGATGGAAATTCATCCCTGATGGTGCCGGTGACTGGGGGGTGTGTGTCATTTTAGGGGCAAGGTTGAGACAATCTTGCTGTGGATCCCAAACTGTTGGTAGAAAATGAGGCCCCGGAGGAATTTTGCTTGCTCCTTCCATGGAATCCACCCCTATACCATCACTCACCTGCCAGCAAGCAAAGACTCTCTTTGCCCGAGCTGCAGCTGACAAACTTTTAAAACCAAAAGGCTACAAATTTATTTGCCCTTGACCACCACAGTTATGCAAAGAAGCAGCACAGCAATGCAATAAAATGTGGTTCTTCACCATACGTGCAGAACACGATGTTCAAAACCACACGCGCTACCCAGCTCTCATTAAAACAGACAGCAGCAATCCTCACCCCCCCGCCAAAGCATCATCCTGGGGGGTTCAAGCCCACAATTCTCGTTATAACAGATAAAATCACAGCAGTTGCATGCTGCAAGCGGTAGTTTCAACAGCACTATCACAAAAAAAAAGTATATGAGTTGCGCTTAAATCTATAAAAGCGATGTTTGCAGCAATGGTTACTCGATGTAGGATGGTACGGTGGGCAGATAGAGCTGGGTTATAGCTCGAGCCAAGCAACAGCACTATCACAACTCAAGCACGTGGGTCATGCTCACCCAGTCAATTAAGATAGTCCAGCTATGGTGCTGGCAACATCAAACATGGAGCAGTAACTTCCTACACCTTCTAGCTAGACCCAAGAGTGTGTCTGACCCCTCCACCTACCCCAAAGATCATCGATGTCTCTAAAAAAATTTCAGGTACAGCTTGCATTATCCTAAGCCTTGAAAATAAATCCTTACAAGGACGACTATGGAATCAGCCTATTCGCGCATTCAAGAACAAAGATTTCGGATTAAAAGATCAAGAAAGAAAATTAGTTATTTTGCCACTAGGGAGAATAAAAATAAAAACATGCCCCAACACACCTGGAGGCAGCCCCCCCAGGGTGAGACAACTGATCCCGGAGGCCCTGCATCCTTCCTCATCCTCCCATTTATTTTGACATTTCTGCAATAGGAGCAGCCAGGCAGTGTACTTTCTCAGGGACCAGATTTTTATCTTCCTAATCATGGTCCGGCACCAATACATGGAAGCATTTACCGGTCCAGAAAGCATTTGTACTGTTCCAGTAACTAAGCACTTTTGAAATACTCTTTTCCACTTGATTGTAGGAGCTGATAGCTCATGAGCCGCTAGCTAGAGATTGATGCTTCATATGTTTGAAAGCTAAAACTCCAAGAAGAGTATATAGCGCTGGTTTCTAGCTCTAGTGGTTTTCATAACACCCGGCAGCAATATCATGTCAGAACAGCAGCTGCAAAATCTGGTCTTCAATTATTGCCAACTTCAAGTTCAAGGAGAGCTAAATCCAGGGGTTTGGTGCAACCTGTTGTAAAATGCAGCTCCTAACAGGGCTCCCTTTTTCTCCCCCCCCATACATATTTTTCAGGAGCAACCAGGTGTCTGCACCGAATTAGAAACTGCAGAGTTCAAAGGGGTGCATAGCTAGAGGCACCCCCTGCCACGTACGGCTGAAATAGAGGGGATAAATGGTACGGACAAATAAAACCTTTCTGCTTTCAACCTCAGTCAAGGGGGACCTTCAACCCTTCCCCCTCCACCTTTTACAGCCTGCAAAGGGACGAGCCGAGCAGCAGAAAATGGTAGGTTGAGACCTGCTTTCCTACCTGCACTCATTTAGCCCGGGAAAAACGCAAAGGAGATTTATGCCATCTTTGGGGAGGGCGACCTACATCACATGAGCTTGCACATACAACGGCGTTAGAGACTACGCGAGCGGGTACTACGCAGAGACGGGTGTGTGCTAACCCTGCTGCCCCCATCACTTTAGAGCCTCATATCCTGGACTTTCCCGCCATTCCCAAACAAGACGATTTTGGCAGTTAAAATTCACCAAATTACGCACGTTTCCACAGCGCAGATTATTTAGACAGCAAGGAGATTATTCAGGCACCAGAGCTGCTGAGTTTCCTCCCTGCAATGACACGTGCAAACGCGTCTTGAGCAATTTTGATAGCACCACACATGGGTTGTGCAAAACCCCAAAGCAGAGAGTTTCATTTAATGTCACGTGCGCGACCTGTGCGGAGTATTAAAGCAGAGGATCAGGATATGCTAATGCTATCACTTTCGCAAACAAAATTAATGCTTTTCAAGCCCTGGAGCCACCAGATTCCTCTTTGCCTGCAGGGACTTGTGTTGGGTGAACACTCAGGCATGTGGGAATTTCATACTCCAGCGATATAAAAGATGAGGGTTTAGCAGATAGGGAAGCTACATAAGGACATAAGAGAAAGGCCATGATGAGTTTGCATCAATCCACAATGTCAAAGGCCAGAAGAGACAATCAAATCTGACAGCCTGAAGATGCCACGCCACACAATTTCACCCTGTAAGCCCTGTAGCAAACAGAAGGATTATTCCCTTGCGCTCAGGCAAACACTATCAAACCCGATAACTTCTTGCTGATGCAATGTATAGGTTTCGGCGGAACAATCAGTCTTGCTTAAAAGACTTCAAGTGATGATGAATTTACCATTTTCCACACGTAATCAAGGGATAGCTTGGTTTGCATCTGGCTTCCATTTTACCGGAGTGCAAAAGATGTATTACACAAACGAGCCTGGATTTAGGTCATGTATCACTGACATCTCCATCAAAGGAGTAAGGCTTTGCCAGCACCTACAAGCAAAATTCCTTTTCCTCTAAACCAGCCCCTCAGTGCCCAGGACAGAAGCCATCCTTGCCTGGGGCTGGTGAAGGGGACACATCCCAGTGCTGCCTTAACATCAGTCTCCAGCCTGGGAAGCTGCGGAGAATGTCCATGGGCTTCTTGACACCTCCATGGGCTTCTTGACACCTCCATGGGCTTCTTGATGCCTCTCTGCCAGTAAGAGGTAGGGCAAAAGACCCAAAAACCTGCCGCAATGGTCAGCTCAGACCCAAAGCATCCTCTAGGTCCTGCCTGGGGAGGGGAGGAAACAAGGGCAAAATAAATAAATAAAAAAAAACAATCTCCATTTGGAGGCACTAAATCCCCACTCCTTTCCAGATGGCTGGGAGATTTCTCCCAGGTGGTAAATATATTATTAAGAACTCATTTCACCGTGAAATTGACTATTCAAAACACAGACAGAAGTTAATATATTAGGACAACCTGTCTGAAAAACTCACGTTAGAGGGAATTTATTTTTGTTTAATATAAAACGCGGCACTACATGGCCTTCCTCAAGCTGCACCCCAGCAGGAACATGCGTTCATATATTGGGGCGGTGTGCTACTACAAGACAAAGGTCGCTGGATAAAGTCACTGTCACCTCTGAGGATGCCCAACCATCAAGGACATCATCACTGGGAAGCAGTACCCACACCTTGGCTAGGATGCTTCTCTGGTTCTCCTTGACCATCTCAATGCTTTCATTCTGGCACTCCTCAGGAGTTGGGCACTTAGAAAGAGAAAACCAAAGCACGGTAATAAAGATCAACTTTTCACAGTTGCTCAGAGACTTCCTTCCACTGACTCTGAAGAAAAAAACCCAAGCAACATGATGGAGACAAGAAGAACATCTTTCCAGGGGCATCGTTTAGGTCAGAAGAGCCCTCTGGAGATACCAGTTGAGTCCCCCACTCAAAGCAGGGGTATGTTTCAATCTGAAGTTGAGACTAAGCTTCCTCTAAATTTAGATTTAAGCCTACACCTTGCGGCTATTCTCATTCACGAACTGAATCCACTCAAAGGGTTGGGAAGGCTAGAACTTACCATTACTAACTGCACAATTAATGCATTTTTTCTTTTTAACCACTATCTGATAAGAAGATGCCTAGCTAATGTGTTTGTTAAAGCATTTTCTAGTCAAGTCAATTGTTTTGATTTGGGTAATTATTTAAAAGTATCCCAGATTATTTTTTTTTTTTTTTTTTTTGGGGGGGGCAGCATAATTTTGCAAATCGGTAATAAATGAGCCTCAAAAGAACAACAAATAATTCGTATTGTTTAATTTGCTTCACAGCCTTTCTGTTAAAGAGCTT
The DNA here is from genome assembly GCA_013400195.1 of Aramus guarauna. Classification (NCBI taxonomy): domain Eukaryota; kingdom Metazoa; phylum Chordata; class Aves; order Gruiformes; family Aramidae; genus Aramus; species Aramus guarauna. The sequence goes on along the minus strand of VXBL01006006.1, from coordinate 224,500 downwards.
CAGCTTTCTTTTGGTGCAAGATCTGCATTGTGGAAGGTCAGAGAGGGAGACCTTTTTCTTCCAATTTAATAGCAAAGGATGAGAGTCTGACTGCTGGATGCACGCAGACTTCAGAGTGTGTCTTCATTGTAAGCTACGCAACATCTCCAAAGGCCTAGCCCTTCTAGAAAAACATGGATGGAAAAAACCTCTGCAAGTCTATTAGACGAGAACTTCCCCTTTCATTTTAATTCGGCTGCTAATTAACTCACTTTAAGCTAAATGCCTATATCTAGAATAAAGTGCACTCTTCGCAGACCTTTGGTCCAAGACACACACAGCTTGGCAGCTACCTCAGCTGAACTTTGTGGCAGCTGTAGCAGCTGATCTAGGAGGAAAGGTCTTCAAAGAAATGCCCCAGTATCCCTGCACTAAGCATGCCTGCTTCTACAGCGCTGGTTGGGAGACTGGGTGCATGTTTAGCCTGGACAGACATAATATGGGTTGTACAAGTTGTTCTTTGGGAAGGGAAACTGGTGGAAAATATCTGAGGAGCAAGAAAGCATAGAGGTCCAACAGATAACAGGTGAAGGGAAAGAGTTTTCCCACGCTGGAAAAAGCTGGACATTTCAAAGAACCACCACCTTTTCTAGACCTTGGAAAATTTCCATACAGAGAAATAAAAACACCCCACTGTCATCATCCCTGAACCAGCCCGATTTATCAGGAGCCATCTTTAAAATCCAGTATAGCCTTTCTGCTCAGACCTGGAGCAGAAAGCCCACTTGAACCCTAAAAAAGCCAGTTATCTGCAGCAATAAAAAATCACGGCCTCTCTTGGCAAGTAACTCCCTCGGCTATCAGGCTACAGACTTGGCCTCTGGCTCTTTCTCTCAGTCTCTTCTCCGAGCCATTCTGCTGCAGATAAATAATTAAATACGCATTGGAACAGGGACCTGAACACACATCTCCTCCATCCCGGCTGAGTGCCCTAGCTGATGGGCTATAAAAATCTCTGCTGGCCCAACAAATATTTATTCATGCAAAATGGAGCAGCTTCAACAAAAGAGAGATGGAGTCATGCTCTATCCTTTTGCTCTTCAGAGAACTCACCCAGGAGCAAACATTGACAAGATGGACAGGTGGTTTTGTTGGCCAAACCCAAAACAATTTTGTCTCTTGGCTGAACTTGTCATCCTTCCAAGCTCAACCATACAAGTAACAACAATGTAATAATCACAAGAACAATAATATTATTAATAAAATAAAAAAGGCTTTAGGTGAGGGAAATATCCTCCCCATCCAAAGTGCTCTAACTCAGCTGCTTGGAGTATTGAACGTGAACTGCCACGGTGGCCTCCTCCAACGAGTCAGAGCCACCCAACTAATTGCAAACCCCACCAGCAATAAGCACAGTCCTTGAGGATGCTGCAAGATACCCGGTCCCTTGGGAAGCCCTCTCATCAAAGTGGTCCTTCCTTGATGTGCTAGTCCATGCTGGCAAATCAATTCCTAGACAGAATTTCTCTTTCTCGGTCCTCTTAGTTTTGATTCTCTTCCATCTCCCTTCTCCAGTGGAATAAGTGATCATTAATCCCGTCAAAGGAAATGAGACTTTCGCTCACATATAGGAACACATCTGAAGTTCCTGCAAGAAGTAACACATTACCTTGATACCCTGACATCATGAAAAATGGTTCTGGGGAACGTGTCTTGCTTTTCTTCTTTTTATCAGTTATTCATTCAAGCACCAAAACCAGCTGTTATGAGTGGTTGGCATTTGCTTTACAAAGGGAGCAGGGGAAAAAAAAATAAAATAAGAAAAGCTTCCTCTGTGCATACATTCTTTCTACAAATCTGAGTGCTAATAGTATTTGACATGTTGGTAATTTGGGTTTTTACCATAATTCATTTAGTGTGGCTCTGCTTTATTATTGTACATTTTACACAGTGATGCACAGAAAATGTTGTTGCTTTTTTTTCCTCCTTAAACAATTTTAGTCCTTATAGAAATCACTCATTCATGCTAGCCACATTCTAGGTTAGTGAGGGAGGGAAGAAAAAAGCAGAAATCAAACAGAAAATAGGCAGTGAGAGAAGAGAAAATAAGTGAGAAATAGGGAAAAGAAAAAAAGACAACAGGAAGAGAAAATAAGATGAGAAATTATGTAAATAGAAGGAAACAAAGTCAGAAGCCAGAAGGACAGAGAGGGGAGACAGTTCCCTGTCTTTTTGGGGACCACATCCTACTTCTGCCCAGACACTGGACCAAAGGGGAATCTACCTAGTTAAGACTCATTTATATTTATTTTCCATGCAGTTGAGCTACTCTTTAGCTCAACACCTGAATTTCTTCTGCATGCCCAGAGCACTTGTGCAACATTAGATAGGATGTTAGGGAAGAAGACCTAAAAATCCACAAACCAAAGTTCTCAAATTGTTTAAACTCAAGTAAAAGTTGGGCCAAAGATCTTTATATTCCAACCATTTTGTTTATTAACTAAAGGAAAAATTCAGCTATGTCTCAATTTTTCATTTTGAGCCAGAAAATCACTTAGTTTTCCTTAAAAAAAAAAAAAAAAAATTAATTCTATTCTAGAACCTTGCAAAATGCTTTAATTTTCCCTGTGTTTGTTAGCTCTGCCCAAGCATTCCTTTGAAACTGGCCTGTTCCCCCGGAAAGGCTGGTCTCCTTAAATCAGCATGTCCCAGCTTAACAAGAACCAACCGCCTTCCATGATCACCTCCCAACGAGCCACGGCAGAAGGGGAATCCACGCCAGCAAAGGGTCCGTGCCGGTGCCACGAATCTCAGCCCACCCTCAGCTCCTCAAGGGGAAAGATTCGGTCCCTCAGCTCCCAGCATCTTGGGACAAACGGACGGACAGGAGACCATCAAAGTCAACTTAGGTGGATAACCAGCAATGGAGACCTGGATAATCCACCCAACCTCTTGCAGTGGGAAGGAGCCACTTCGCTCCCAAGCCATCACTGATGCTGTTACATCTCTCCGAGAGCTTCAAGCCACCCGCAATCCCCTGTTAGTTAATAAGGAAAGTGAGAGATTCAACAATTGTTTTTGCTCGGGCTGCCTTGTAAAGGCTTCGTCGCTCAGCAATGAAACAAAGGGGGACTAATAACACCCTGCGCCGCAAAAGCAAGTGCCAAGGAAGAGACAGAAATCAATTATCTGGGTGAAATTCAAAGGGAGAGGAAGTGGCAAACACGTACACATCAGCAAACAGCACGCATAATCCCATTAACACAGATGCCGTCTCCCTTGCGGGAGCGCCGAGCCAGGGAGAAAGATGATAATTAAAATAAACAAACAAAAAGTAGCCTCAACTTCACGGGTAAGGGATGGCGGGGCGACCGGCTGCCACCCAGACGGGGTGCAGGGCGAAAGGGGAGCTGAGATGGAGCTGGGGGGATCGTACCCCGGGGGGACCCCTTTCCTATGGGAGAGGTGTGGGGGGGTGTTGCATGCTTGGGAAAGCCACCCTTCTCTCTCACCCGGTGCTGCCGAAGGGCAGCAGCACCTGAAGGATGGTTAAATCATGACCTCTTTAACGCGACCTGCCGAAATGCAGCGTCGCAAGGCTGGAGCAAACCCCGACGAGGGATGAGCACGCTCTCAGGGTGCGCTGCTGCTCCCCACGGCAGGGACCAGCACCCTGGCATCCTCCTCGCCCCGCAGAGGCAGGGATGCTGGGCTGGTACCCCGGCAAACACACAGCCAGGAACCGGCTGCGCCAGGGCTCCCCTAAATGTCTCTGCTCTCTTGGTTGATCCACCGAAAAACTTCAGACTCCATCTCTCGCTATTTTCTGTGGGGATAAATCGAGACCCACCCCTGCAGACCCTAAATCCACAAAAATCTCCATTTTTCAGGACTGATGATGTATGAGGCGCTTCCAGTAATTTTATCAAAGCTCCTGCCCTGGAGACTGATTCAAGGAGCCGCGCAGGGGAACTGCAAGGAAATAACACACCAGCATCAACACTTCTCTAGTCCCTTGTCATTTCTTAACACTTGGGGCTACACGGGGATAGAGATGACCCTTTCAGTTTTCCCACAGGTGACAACATTTCAAATACTGGTGACCCTCTATTTTATCTCAGGAACCCATCTGGGCAAGAACTGGTTTGGCATAATTGTTTGCGCAGCCCCCATCACAGCTTCCCAGATAAAATTTATTACTCCAGCATAACTCTCTATTATTTTTTTTCCTGAGCATCTGCCACTGGCAGCTTTTGGAGATAGGACACTACGTTGATCCGGTATTGCAATCCCTATTTCTTCTGCTCAGAAAAGGACTCTCTTCTCTGGAGTCTGTGACAGTTAATGGAAAATGGGAATCACATCATCTTCCAAGGATTTGGGATCAGAACCAAAATGAGCTCAGGAAGTCAAAAACATTCTTTTCACCCCCAGGACTGCTGTTCCTAACCGAGCACCCTTTTGCCTCCAACTCTGGCTCAGATACGCGGCTATTCGATAATTTAAACATTGTCTCCAAAGACAACACAGCAGCTCATAAATTTGAAAAAAAAAAAAAAAAAGTCCTTTGCAAGGATGGTTTTAATATTAGGCTTTTCATTTAAGGAAAGAGCAATTCCAGTTAATTCCTGGAAGTACTGTCCTTCGCCTGCTCCACTCGGTCCATCTGTCCGGGGAGCATCAGCAGCCAGGGACAAGGAGGAGAGCGAATCTGCAGCCCCAGGCAGCGTGCTGGGACCCACGACACATCCCCACGAAGAAGGCAAGATTAAAACACAGTCCCTTAATCCCCTGGAAAGCCTCTTAACCGTTTATATCAGGGTCAGCTCAGTTGGTGCGTAGTCAACCTGCCTCTGAAAAACATCCCAATTTCGGCCCTTCCGCTGACTGTCAAGCAGGCTGAAATAAGGGATGGGATCAAAGGCACGAGGGACCAAGTGGATGAAGGCAAACGCCAGGCAGGTAACCTGCATTAGGGAGCAAGGGACTTTTATAACCTCCTCTCTCACGCCCATCCCCTCCCCTGGCTGCTCCCGCATCCCTCCCCGAGCCAGCCTGGACAGCGGCAGAGGGAGATTTTCTCTTCCCTTGCTTCTCAGCCCTCAAAGTTTCTGCCCGAGATAACCGAGACGGCTTATCCCAGGGGTGAGCCCATCAGCTTCCATGGAGTCATTTGCACCAGAGATGGGTACGCTGCCTGGGCTGGGGGACCAGCAGATGGACTTTTAGCTGGAGAGGTGTGAAGGAGAGTTAAATCCTGATGAAACCATCCAAAACACGGGTCTGCGACCTCTTGGACTCCTGCATCCCTTCCAGGGTTCCCCGCAGCAGGGCACTGGCACCCCGAAGCAAAAGGCTTGCTTCTGCTAATGACCTTCCCCAGGCTCCTTACAAGCTGCTCACCAAATTTTAGTGACATTATCCTAAAGAAATAAGTCGAGGATTGCGTTACAGAGCGCAACCGGGAATTTTAAGGGCTTGCAGCAGGCATAATGAAAACAAAATATCCTTTGACAGTTTATTTAGGCTAGGCTCTCTGCTCTGCCACATTCAGTTTGTATCACCTCAGCAGCCAAAATTTTCCTTTTTCTTTTCAATCCCCCTCCCGCTTAAGCCAACCAAAATTAGAAGGGAGATCCTGAGCTATAAACGCAACTTCTGTGCCAGCCCTGCTCCTGACACCTAGCAGCAGCGATGGGAGCGTGCTGAAATCTGGGTTAATGGTGCATTGGAGCTGGAAACCCAGCTTTGTGCCGTGGGACACGCTGAGCCCCAGGCTACCAGCCTGTGGTTTCCTGGAGCAAGGTCTTCTGATCCCGGTTGCCAGCATGAACCCGGCTGCCTCTGCTCTGCGACATTACCCCCAAAAGCATCGGGACCAAGGCTCCTCCAAAGCCAAGCAATAACTGGATTCACTGGGAGTTCGTCTCCCGTAGGATGCTGGAGTAGCACAAACTATTTTTGCCTGAGTCGAGACTTGATAATACTACACGGAGCCGTCTGCTTCGCAAAGGCATACTGTGCACGTAATTAGAACCATAAGCACAAGTGTATGTATACGCTGAAATACACACAGACATACATTCAGTTTGCAAAGTCCAGATGATCCTACAGCTGTATTTTAATATTTCAATCCCAGGGTCAGAGTGAATCTCACCGTCTCCCTCTTATCTTCCCTCCGCATACCAGTGCTGTCAATGCCATCGGCAATTTTACATGTAAATGAGCCCATCCATCACTCCCTGCTCTGCAGCGCCTCACTTCCAAGACTACCATGGAGTTACACCATTAAATCTCCTGGCTTTACAATATACATCATGACATATTTGACATCAATCAGCTGTGTCAGTCCGCTCACTGTAAACCCTAAACTTGCTCTGCATTCCAGCTCCGTGCACAGTGATTAAAACCTTCTCAGCCTGGCTTCCTGATTATGGTGATAACTGATGATGCCTTCCCTCCTGACTCAATGCTCGCCCATCCTCCCCTGATCGCCCCCACCCAGGCCAGCACTCTTCCCGAATTATCCACAGGCAGTGCTCACCCCCCTGTGCAGAGCTAGGGTCTCTCCCATCTAACATTTCTGGGCCACCTCATCCATTTATTCACCTCACTGCCGGCACGTGCATTGCTCCTGCAGCTCCACCTGCCCCCACGTCCTTCAAAGTAGCTGCTGGAGCAGCTTTGATCATCTCTGGAGTTTAGGTAAAACGTCAGAAGAGACATTCTTGGGAACAACTGTGACCTGGATGGATGGATGTAGATGGGTCAACACGGTTACCCAAAGTCAACCATTACATGCACAGCCAACATCTGACAGACTTAGGTATGTAGTCACCTTTATGTGCATTCAATGTGTCAAGTGACTTTGGTCAGACATACCATAATCCTGCTTCACGCGGCATTGTGCTTTGAGGCACCTAAAAAACCCCCGTCTCCATTGTCAGAACAACTGATCCTTCCCTAATCCCATTTACTTCCCGAAGAGCGAGTGACGCTGCGTGATTCCTGGTGATGTTAAGTATCAGGTCCATCAAATCAGGCACCAGGCTTGGAACCATAAACGCAAGTTAGGGGGACTGGCTTCAGGCTGCTGAAATTTTGGCCTTAATTTTCATCTTTCTACGGTGGGAAACTCAGGAAGAAAAATTCAGTCGGGCAAGTCTAGACCTTAATGTCTGTTCTGGGGACTTATCTTTTGTCAATCTGCCTGAAACTGCAGAAACTCAATATTTCCACATCGTATTTTGTATCACTTACACACACTTGGTTTGTTGTCATTGGAAAATGACACTTCTCAGAACAACTGATCTTGCTAGTAACTCTGGCCCAAGATTGAAACCATTCTGGAAGGTGTGATCACATCACTAAAAAAACCTAAACTTGAGCAAAATCACATCACCACCAAAGACAACATTTTCAGATGGGTTCTTCCTAGGTCAGGAAACTGAATCATTTGTGGAAAAAAACCAACACCAACAACCAAACCCACAAGTGAATGCAAGAAGTCACAAACAAGGAGATCATTACAGCTTCCAGCTCACATATCTTGCTAGAATTTCTTTCAGAATCTAATTATAGCTGTTTCTTGCACCAGAGAAGCCACAAGTTATTGCCATTACGTCCTCCACCTGCATATCCCCCTGAGAATCGGGGACAGAAGCCTCGTTAGGAATTGCCGTATCTACAACAGACTCCTATGGATGCTACCATCACTTGGGACCTTTCCAACTGGGACCCTTCCAGCTGGCCTTTCCACCACCACGTCACCTTCTGGGCACTTGAAGATAGAAGGGGCATAAGGGCTAGCTCAGAGATGATGTTGTTCCCATCTAGTGCCTTGTAAGTGACCTGAGATGAGGCATGGAAATCATGGAGGAAACCAGACAGGGAAAAAGTTAGCAGCTCGCTTTCATTCTTGGGACATCCACAGAGAAATGATCCCTCCTTCACTGAAAGATGAATGGGCAGCTGTACAGGTTATGAGGGAGGTTTTATTGCAGATCAATAAATCTGTGTCAGAGACCCCATCTGGAGGGAGTTTTAATTTAAAGAAAAGAGTGATGAACGCCAAAAGACAATAAATCAAAAAGTTGTGAAACCCCATCGGCATTAACCTTCTACCAATAAAACACGGGCTTTGGGGCACGTGTGGGGACAAGAGTTTGCCGGCCCCACGGACCTGGGTATCGGGGCCATGCAAGACAGGACCATCAACAAGGACCAAGGAGGCGAAAGAAACCCAGGATTTATTACTGCGGTGCTATCAGAGCTCAGTGGGCGTCAGTAGGAGATAGCTCTCTCAGATCCAAATCGGAGAGAAAGCTGGAAAAAATAAACCAGGGAGAGTTCACAGCAACAAACTTGAGACAGGACTGACAGCAAGAGGGGAGTATCAGAGATTATCTCAAATCTCTCTGCTTGAAACACAAGGGAAAAAAACTTCCTCCCAAGGCCCTCCTTTTCATCATGTGGCCTTCTCCGTCTGCTAGGCGCTGGCTCAGCTCCGAAAGAGAAGTCAACTGCGGCTCCCATTGCGAGGACAACAGTGCAGCTCTAGCTCGGACACGAGGACACATCCATAACCCACGCTAACCCAAACGTGGTCAAAGACGACGGCGAGGGAGACGTTCAGAGAGACGTTCTGGAGGAAGCCCCATGTCCACAGATGGAGATTCACAGCTACTCTGCATTAGCCCACCCCTGTCGGAGGTCAGACCTGGACAACTTGGCTTTGCTCAGAGAGGCTCAGGTCTCCTTTTACACCAATTTAAGATGAAATCAAGCGCCTGCAGCCCATTTCACGCATCTGCACCTACCAGCCCCTTGGCCTGAATCCGCCTGCCAGCTGCAACACCTCCCGTTCAGCCTTGCATCACGATGAACCGGAGATGCAAAAGAGAAGAGGCTCTCAACGTTGATGCTTCCACACCGCAACGAGCTCGGTGGTTGCAAAAAAGACGGCGGGTAATTGCACACACCACCTTGACACAGTGCCTTCCCCTGGTCCCGTGCGTGAAAACGTCACTACGTTCATTTACTGGAGCACACACGTATTACCCACACCGAGAAAAGCCACTTTCAGGTAAGGCAAGAACCATTTAATCAGGGTGACCACCGTTATCTTCTGGGTGACCAGTGATTTGGGGTGCTCTTAACACAATTTACAGAGATCTGGTTTTTCACAGAGCGGGTGCTGGGGCAGCACCAGACAGAAACCTTCCCGGCTGGGAGGTTCCCGAACTTCTTTAACACCAGTCGCTTTTGGAAATCTGCACTTTTTTCTAAATTCCTGAGCCGTGCTATTAATCTTATCTTCCATTAGGAAAACGAGAGCTTTTTAAAAATCCAATTTACTTTTCACCATATACACTTCAGGTTAACTTTATTTTTCACGTTACTCAGCTTGAACTAAGCAATAATCATTTCCAGATTAATGATGATAATTTCAAACGCTTTTCAGAGCAGGCATCTTAATATCCTCTCTGACCAGCGGAGAATTTCCTGTTCTACAACAAGATTACATTTAGTAAGATTAAACGCGTTTCTGTTTTGCTGGCGGCGGTGCTGATAGGGACTTCGCAAAAGACTCTCAGCAACACTCTCCATCCAGGACAAGCCCAGGAATGCAAAACAAATATGTTGAGGCGTTTTTTTTTCCCTCCCTCTAAAAATAAAAGTAATTAATTTTAAAAGGTACATTCCTGTAGCAGGTCCTGGAAACAGCCATCCTGCTGGAAAAATACAGTCCTGTGCTACATTATGCTCTAACGCTGGATGCAAATGCCACTTTTTATCCCTAATTCCTTTAATTTAACCAAAAAAAAAAAGTGTTGTCCTACTAAAATGCTTGTTGGATCCGCAGACTGCAGGCTGTCGGGGCAAGGGAAAGACTCACCGGGTGTCGATCTCAAACACGCTCTACAGAGCTGGGTAAGTGCCATCAGCTCCATCCTGCAAAGGGGAAACTGAGGCGATGCTGTTGCTTAATTGATGCTTAAATTGAAAACACAAATTACACTTCAGAGGATCTAACCAAGCCAACTGAAAGGGTGTCGTCCCAGGGGGCTGATGGTGGTGAGATTAGAAAAATCCCACTACTGCATTCAGTCCCGCTTCTAATGAATTCAGTTTAAAAAGACAAATACTATAATATGAGGGGATATTTCAGATCAGCTCTCAAGGGCTTTCTACAGGCTTTGAGCCACCAAAACAAGAGAGAAAGCACAGCAGGCACTTCAGCAGCAAAAGGCAAGCTGATGAGTTGATGGAAAACACGGACCAGTTTGGATGCACAGTCGATGCGCCGACAATTCAGGGGCTGACAGAAGGAAACCAAAGAGATAAGTGGAAAAGCAGGGGGGGGAAAAAAAAAAAAAAAAGATCAGAGAGACACAAAGGAGCTCCCTGCATTAAAATTACAGTAAGTTGTTGCTGATTTTCCCCGGCATCCCAGCTCAGACCTGCCTCAGAGAACTTCACCACAGCCCCGAACGAAACCCTGCCGCTCTCGTGCACTTTCCCACTCTCATCTTCAGCCGACCGGGTCAGACCGCAGCACACGTTTCTGCTCTCAAGCACAAAGCGCTTTCAGGCACGGGGAAGGAAAACCGGTCAGGAATTCACAAACCTTCGCTAATGACTTGTACATCACCCGTAATTCACTGAGCTCGTAACGCTTCCCGGCCCCTGAGGTCTGAGCTCAAGTTTTAAAGGTAGCAACGTGTCCCCAAGCAATAGCTCAAAATGCCTGGAGCCATGCACAACAGGAGTGCTTATAGAAATAAATAAATGCAATTTAATCAAAACCCACAAATCCTTCAGTCGGAATGGGCGATATTAAGGATGGAGCAAGGCAGAACTACGTGATTAGAGCCTGTGTCTGCAGCAAATGTCTAATTAGAGGTTGCCTTTCCAAAGAAATTTTACTGGTTTTGTCTTTTTAAGTGGGATAGGAGAGACTTGAAGAACTCCCAACTGCAGGATAGGGTCTGGAGTGCAAAAATGCCCCAGCAGCATTGCCCAGACAGGTGGAGAAGCCCCGGGCCCACGAAGTCTTGGGATATTGTGTGGGTTGGCTCAGGGTTCCCCCTTTGAAGCAAATCCGTGCCAGAAACGGGCTGCGTGGGGAGATGTGCCACGGTGCTGGTGACTGCCAGGCAAATCCACTGCAATTCGTCACTTTTTTCCCCACCTCTTCGATCCATCATCCTTTTTTTTTTTTAAATTATTATTTTACTTGTCTTTCCCCAAAGGACATTTTCTCCCATCGTCAGCAGTGTCACTTTTTAACCGAGGCTCCGTCGGGACCCCGATCTCTCCCCAGCCCAACATCTCCTCCCAGGGCGGGTGAGAAAGAAGTTTTTTTTCCCTGCTCAAACCCGAAGCCTTTGACAGAGAGGCAGAAAGAAGAGCCAGAACGAATATTAGCGCATCAGCTTTTTGGGTCACCATTAAAAAGGATCATGTGAAAGGAGGTCAGATAAATATTTAACATGGTTATTAATATCTGCTCCTAATTTCATTCCTCCTCCCCCTCCCCAGCTCCTCCCTTTACTCTTCATCTCTTCATTTTACCCGGCTGATCCCTTTTAAGAAGGTCAGGCGGGATCATAGGACGGCGCTGGCTGGCACGGGGGGGGCAGAAAGAGATAGCTGCCACCTTCCCCCTGGGGAGCACGGCCCGAATTAGGCTGCCCGCTGGCGATGGATGCCGAGGCATTAACGATACCCTTGGGTTTCTCCTCCCAAGCGCGCAGCAGCGTTCAGCCCCAGCATCAATTGCTGCTGAAATCTGGGATTTAGCGGTGCAAAACAGGGGTGCAACGCGCCCTGACGGATGCGCACACCCACGCGAGGGTGAAGGCTTCGTGCGGAATTGCTGACACATGCCCCCGGAGCAATGAGGGGGCACGGTTATTCCAGCAAACAGAGGTATCTGCTTGCCCCAAAAGGGTTCACCAGTACTCACGCACCAGCAGGAAAACAAAGCAAAGGCCCCAAACCCACAAACCATCTTATTTCCCCACGGCTGCCAACTCGGTTTATGCACCGCTGAACCCCCAGCCATGGGGAAAACAGGATCAGGTCCCGCTTTCCTCCTTCCTCAGCCACCTCTGCGGGTCCGAGCCACAGCTGCTGGGACCCCATAGCACTGGCACGCAGCTAACGCTGACGTACGCACCGCCTTCACCCATTTGGGAACTTTGCAGCTGCATATCATGCTTTTTTTCTTTTTTTTTAAGCCTTATTTACAGATTTCACAACACACACCTGTAGGCTATACTCCTCCGCACTTTACTTGCTGTCCTATACTGCCATCCTGCCATCATTTCTTAAAACAATATTCCTTCAAGGATAAAAGAGAACCACCTCATCCAATTTTCCTACACAAACAGCCTGAGAAAGTGCTTTGGGGTCTTTGGGCCACCGCCACGATCGCCCACGTCCCTCCCTGGAAGGGGATGCCAACAGCTCCTCATCCTCTCCGTAGACCCAGAAACTCATTTCTCCCGGCGCTTGCACCCCGCTTGCTGGCTGCCAGGCTGCCTTTGGAAATTTACGGCTTTGCCGATGGGAACCGCATGACTTAGGGCCAGGTCTGGTTAAAAATAAAAGGATCCTCACTTGAGCAGGTGTAAGTCATCCCGCGCCACGCCAAACGCCGGCAAAACAACAGCTAGATAAATAATTTTAAAAGGATGGAGAAAGAAACTCGCTTCTCTTGTTTGGGTCCTACAGACCGGCTACGGAGAGAGGCACCCAAGGGCAAAAAGGAACAAGCCAGCAGCCCCTCTGCCACCGCGCTGGGAGATGCGGGATTCCCCTCCGTCTTCTGGCATCGCTGTCGTTCAGCACCCAAAGACGCATCCTGCGTCCGGAGATTTCTGCTCATCCCTGAGAAACCCCAGGACGTGCTGAGCGACCAGCACGAGGGTCGATGAGTGCTCGAACGTTAGGGCAGGGGTATCAACTGCTGCTCTTGGCACATCCCCATCCCAAAGCAGGCTTTGGCACGGGTCCTCATTGCTCGGGCGGCTCCAGGCCTTATTCATTTTGTACTGTTCAAACCCATTCTGAAGACGAAACTATTCACCTCCTCCTCAACCTTTCTCTGGTGCTTCTCATGACAGTGTTAAATGCTTCGCAAACATCCGTGCATTCATCTTCGCATCCCTCCCTCGGTTTCAACATTTTCCCTGTTTTACAGCCGGGAGCGGAGCCCCTGGCCCCGCAGCAGTTCAGTCTCCCCAAGTAACCTATGTCAGCAGAAAAAGAGAAAGGGGGGAGGAAAAAAAAAAAAGAGTACCAAACCCAAATGAACATCCAGGGGGATGAGGATGACCTTCAGGCGCGGATAAAGTAAACAGTTCAGACCCGCAGCATCTGAAGCGCGGGGTGGGATATTTACATACTTGTATTCAGGCATCTAAATTAAGAAGCCGGGCTCCCTCGGCAAAGATCTGCTTCTTGAGGAGGTCACCCAAGGAGACGCCGGCCTGCTGCGGGACGAGGAGCTCTGCCACCAAAAGCCACCCCCGCTGCTTTGCGGGATGGCTCCGAGGGACCCGGAGCGGGGATGCTCGGCAGGGGTGGCACCCCGAGGGACCACACCGCTCTTTGGGGGTCCAGCCCCGGCTATCGGACATCTCCTGGGGTACCCCTGGGTTCTCCTGGTTTGGTTATACCAGAGATACAGAGCAGCTGCAGGCAGCACCCAACAGCCACGCGTTGACAGCCCCGTTTCTGAAACAAGCCCTTGAGATCTTATTTGCATCCTTTCCTTCCTCCAAACCATCCTTTCCTTCCTCCAGACCTCCCTTCTCTCTCCCTTTTTCAGTACACAAAAGGTCTGCTGCTAAGCAGGGGTTGCCATGATAACAAGACAACCCCTCGGCTGCTTCGCGTGGGGAAAAGCACCCACGTACAATGCCATCCTCCTCTCCCAAAATAAATAAATAAGGGGGGGAAAAAAAAAAAAGATAGATGCTTAGTGTCACTTGAGAAGAGCGCGGAGCAGAAATTATGGCAATTTCCTGTAACTGGAATCAAATGCCCAACTTGCCGGCTCGCAGCAGGCACTGCCATTAATTCAAACGGTTGTGTGAGAGCCGGGTTTCCATTAAAGGGGCCAATTTCGAGTCCATTTCCCTGATAAACAGACAGCAGCTAGGCTCCTAAATTGGGGCTTGATAGATTTGATTAGGGCAGAGTTTGCACAGGTTGTGATTTTGGCGAGGAAAACTGCCGTTTGATGCGCGAGAAAAAATTGCACTCAAAATCCTCCAGCGCTGGTGAGGGGTGAGAGCTGCCCCGCACCCCAGCACCGTCCCAATTATCCCCGACGGATATTGCCGAGCAGCGACACGTTAGGGGAATTGGAGAGATTAGCCGCTGTAAAAACAAAAATGTTATTTAAACAAGGCATAACGAAGTCCGGCTATCTCCTGCGGGCTGCGGCAGGGATTGGCAGAGCTTTTTCCAGCCCCGGCTAGGGACAACCAAGCTGCGAGGAGCTCTGCTATCCGGGATCTGGTTCCTGTGGTTTTCTTGCTAGTATTTCCAGCTGGAGGATCGATTCCTGCACAGCACGGGAATTTGTAGCTGGTCGCTCCTGGTGCAACGCATCCGGGATGCTGGTGGAGGTACCGCAGAGGGACGGACGGACGAGTGCAAGCAGCAGCATGGCATCATCTTTCAGTCCTGGGTCTTTAGATTTGAAAGAAGCACGTGCACGGGGGAAGGTGGCATCACTTTTTCTGCCCTGTCCCAACCTAAATCAGCATCTCTGCCCAAAAGCCAGGACTGCAGCTCGCGGTATTCCAGCCCTGGGACATGGATATTTGGGGACACACTGCCCCTTCCTCTGCTCCCCATCCCAAAACAAGCTGTCACCACAGCATCCCTCCGGGAGAGGGCTGTAATCCTCCCCGGGACGGGGAGCGGGATCAGAATTCCCACCGCAAAGGATGAATATTCATTTCGGCATTAAGCCCTCTATCAGGACTTCCAGGCAGGTGGTATTAAGACCGGATCCCCAGAGAGTTTTGTTTTATTCTCGGGAAGCAGAGCCCTGACTTTGAGACACAATAACTCACTTAAGGAAAGCTAATTTGCTCTGCCGATGAATTTAAAGCGCGGCAGAAAGGCGACACGAAAATGACAGCCCGGCAACACCTCTCCCATCTCTCCTCGCCCGTGCTCGGATGCTCACAGGGTACGGCTGCAAATCCCCAACTCCCCAGGCGCCTGCTCAGCCGCTGCTAGCGGTGAAAGGCCCGTTTGAAGGCAGGTAGTGCAAATTTAAAAAAAAAAAAAATATATATATATATACACACGTAAAAGTCCAGATTATATTAGGGCCAAGTGTCGTGGCGGCATTTACAAGATGCTTAGTCGCCTTTGTAACTCCCGGCCATCGCGCAGGGTTGTAGGGCCTCTCCCGAGGATGCTGTGTAGCCAGTTGGGAAGAGTGGTTGGGGTTTGGGGGAGTGAAGTGGGGTGGGTAAGGGGGACCAAAGTATTTCTTGCTATTGCTCAGCAGCCGGGACACGCGAGTGAGAAACAAAAACCCTTTGCAGGCATGTGCCAGCCTCCCAAGTGTGAGCGCTTAATGAAAACGTTTGCAATTACAATGATAATATTATGATTTTAAAAAGAATTAGATTCTGCTGACCTAAATATTAACTGCACGGCAAGCTGTGGCCGTGTGGACTTAAAATAAGATTGCACAGCTCCTTCCTGAGGAGGTACGGGCGCGTGGGGTAGGAGACGGAGCGATGCTGCAGTAACCTACACCCCCAGATCTGCCTGTGCAATGCGCTGCCTCAGTTTCCCCACCTTTACAAAAGGGATAAAAAAGGGCTAAAATAGAAGATAAGCAATGAGAGCGCAGACTATTTTTCCTCTTAAAAAAAAAAAAAAAGAAATCATCACCGAAAGATGTTTCTCTCTTCTGAAATCGCACCGTATTAAACTCTTGAGCAGTTGTGACAGGTACTGTAACAGCAGCATTCATTATCAGTTTTGTTCTGTTTAATGCTCCTCACTCACGTGCTCCTCCCCAGAGCCCGGTTTACTCCTCCTCAGACATCGCACTCAGTTTGATGCCTCTTAACCCGGTAATTGGGATCACGGCGTCCCCAAGGACGCGGAGCCCAACATCCCGTCCTGCCAGCCCCCTCAGCCGGCACGTCACTTCCAGACGTACCCAAGGCCACCTCCTCGCTCCATAATCCACCTTTCTCACGGGGTTCGGGGCACCTCACCCCATTTCTTCGCATCTGTCCCACCATAGGTGACCAGGTCGTCATCGATCAGCTCTATCTGTGAACTGCAAAGCCTTGCTCGCCTCCCCACGCACATCTCCCTGCAGCCCACCGATGGAAGACCATCCCCCCAGCTGCATTAACAGATAATTTTTGGCGGGGGGCGGGGGGGGGAAGAAGCAGAAAGTGGTTTGCCCACCTCTATCCTTGAGGTTTGAATAAAATAACAGCTAAAGCTCTTTGGGACTGCACGGAAATGTCAGAAAAGTTAAGCTATTTCCCATATATCTCTCGAAGAGCGCAGATCTCCTTGCCTGTGGGCCGGCGTTCCCCATTTGCATGGATGATGGCAGGCATAAAACACGACCTACTCCAGCCTGCGCACCGATATAAACGAGCACAAGGTCTGCTGACGCTCCCTGCATTCAAGTACCTGGTTGCTGAAGATCACGGCCTCTATTTATCAACAGATACGAAGCTTTTCCTGCTCAAGACGCTGCCCTTCCCACGCCGGGCAACTCATGGGTGATTGAAAAGCAGCTCAGTCTCCGTCGGGGAGGAGGTTAATTATAGCTACATCATCACACCACGGACACGCTGCAGCCGGGGTCTGATGAGAAACCTCTTCCCTTCCCTTTGGACTGTAAAGATGAACATATTTAATCCCCGCTGCGCTATTCGCGGAGCCGTGCAAGCCCGAGAAGATTCATGGTTGGTTTCTTACAGTGCTGCTCTTCCTGCTAACGATGCCCTTCCTGCTAATATATGCCGGATGGGATTCGCATTAGTCAGAAAGGGCCACCATAAAATGGCATACGGAAGAGTAGAGGAGCCTGCAGGCAATAAAACACCCGGGAGAAGCACTGCCACACGAGAAGCGAGCCTTGGTCCCCAAAAAAAAGGATCTACCCTCTGTGCCGAGCCACCCCACTGCCAGCAGAAACTCTCTTAGGCTTGGTATATCAGGAGTTGTATATCCTCCGCTCGGCGAGGACATTTCAGCGCTCCAGACCTAAGAGGCTGCAGCAGGTACCAGGTGATGATACAGCTGGAAAGTCCAAGCATCACCCGGGGGGTGTCATGGGGGTCCCTCCTCTCCCTCCCTGCCCAGCCTTCCTCAGCAAAAGCAGAGGGTGGAATAATGGCATCGTTTTCCTGCTTCTAAATACACATCACAAGCCTGACGGGGAAGGGGGGGAAAAGCCAACAGGAATACACGGAGGGTTGCAGCGAGCACAGCCAGCTCGGATGCTGAAGGTGCAGGTGTGACACGAGGCTGTGTCCCCGGGGAACAGCCCAGAAAGCTGCAATAGTAAGAAATTCCTTTCCTCTCGTCAGATGGTAACAGCAAAAAAAAAAAAAATAACATGCCCTCCTCCCCCCTCAAAAAAAGCAAGAGGAATCAGGAGCAACCTTTTAAAAGGTGCGTCATTTCTTTCTGATTTTTAAATGGCATCATATCAAAACACCCCATAAAAAATGAATCCGAGTGTGTTTTGTAAATTATGGATTAGCCAGAAGCGATCCTTCACTAAAAAGACCGGTGCCAAGTTGCAATTCCAGCAGCGTTTCAGCGGAGCATGCTGGGCAGGAGGTCACAGCAGTCGTAACAGTATGTTCTCTCCGTATTATTATTATTCCGATGCAGAAATAATACCGGTGCGCTACACAAGGCCGGTGCGTGGGGAAAGAGAAGGCGGGTGGTGAGGGACGGAAAGGAGCAAGGACTGGGCTAAAATTGTCTTTATTCCCTTTATCTTGCCCTGATTAACTGAAGGTACACGTCGTACACAGCTGGGTAGAAAAGAAATCACTCCTCTTCCCTCCCACCTCTGAATAATCTGAAATATTCTTGCAAAATCAAGGTCTCATCACAGAGCGGGAGCGGAACTGCTGCTCTAAGCGCACAGTCTTGGGCACGAAGCTGAGCAAAGGTCGGTATCTCTGGGTTGCCAGCAGTCCTGGGGATGGGGTAACCGATGCTGCGCCCGAGTGGAGCATCACCGACGTGATCCGCTGCGTTCGGGGCTTTATTCCGCTGTTCTCTGCGGGTATCGGAGCAGGGCAGGCTGAGAAGGTTAACGTTAAAGGCGCCTCATGCCAAAAGGGACCCCGAGAAAGCTGTATTTGGGTTTTCTGTGAATTTTCAGGGAGCTTTTTATTTCTCCTCCTTTGTTTGGCAATTCTTTTCGAACACCAGTAGCAAGATTGGCCAATTATCATAATTGGGTCACCCCTAAAGATTGTGATAGACACCCAGGGCAACCTACCAGAGAGAATCTGACTTATGGCTCATTATTAGCTTGAGCTTGACAGGTTATTTCAGTAACAGGCAGAAAAGCCATCAGAGCAAAGGCACTGGGGAAAACCCGGGGGCTGTGCAGCCTGCTAGGCTGGAGCGTTGGCTCAGCCGCTGCGAACCCCCACAATGTCACCTACGGGCAGCTGCTTTTTTTTCTTTTTTTCTTTTTTTCTTTTTTTTTTTACTTTTTTGTGGCGGGGGGATGCAGTGTGATCCGTGTAGGGGTACACTTGCTGGCAGCTGAGCTGCAAATATAAGTGTAGCCCCAGCTACGAGCATCGGTTCAGCTTGGAAAAGCAGCAACCCAAAGATGAGGTTGAGATCCCCCACACTCAGGTTCATCCAACTCTGGTTTATCTTATTTTTTGGAGCTCTCTTAGTACTAGGAAGGTTGGCTGCTGGGTTTTGTGATGGCATGGGGATACTGCCTGCTGGATCCTGGTCTTTGTCCATCTCTAGCCTTAATCCTCCTGAATCGAAAAGGTCAAGAATCCAGTGTTTATCTCCAGCCTACGTGGTGCATGGTGAAAGCACACCTGCCTTTGTAACCCACAGCTCATAGGAAAAAAGGAGTAAAATCTGATTTCTTACTGGACTCCTCAGGACTCCTTCAAAAAGCCCAATCCCAAATCCCAATCTTCCCCTCCCGTGCTGCATCATCTCATCTCAGGATGAATTTTCTTTGCCCCATCCCTTCCGAGGAGAGATCCTGCTCCCTTTCCTCCATCACCGCTATTAACGCTCAGCAAACGCGGCTCCATCCAAACCGTGCGCAGCCAGACAGCTCCGCCGAGGAACATCTCGCTCTCTCTCCCCGAGCCGCTAAAGGACTGTGGAATCAGGACGGAACAGATGTTTTAAGGACTTCATAAATCCGTGAAGATAAAAAAAAACCACCCACCCAGCACTTTCTAACAAAACCCCATGCTGACAGACTGGCGTATCAGAAATAAATACAACCACCCACAGAAACCTTCTGATAAATCTCCTTCGCATTATATTCTATATATATAATATATACGAGAGAGAGTGTGTATATATATATAAAAATATATATATATATGAGTGTGTGCATATAGGAATACTCATGTTTAAAAAAAAAAAAAAAATAGCCAAATTTAGACCATTATGACCAAAAAAAAAATCTTCCTGCCTGTCTCCCATCCCTTCCTGGGCTTCCTGTGCTCCCATTAATCTGACCGGCTCCCCCATCATTCGTGTTCCCCTCCGTCCTCTCCCTCCCACGGCTGTTGTCGCTCCCCAACTCTGCATCACCACTATCATCTCCCCCAGTAACTCCTCACCAAATCCCAATGAGGTTTTCTAATTAGACTAATTAATTTTCTGCCCAAGTTAATAAGACTGTCTGCAGTTTAGAAATAATTGGACTTCCCAAACACCAATATCCCCTCCCTTCCCCTCTCCCTCTCAGCAGCAAGCAGCGATAGGACTCCTTAATAATTCAAAATCAGCCTCTGTTTTTTCAACCGATGTTTTTTGCATTTCAAGAGTTATTTAGTTTTTCCATTAACACTCTGACACCAGCCTTCTCCTTCCTGGGGAGGCACCGGGAGGGGAGTGCGTGCCGAGGGATGCTCTGGCGCGCGGGGGATCCCTTCCGAGAGGCAGTAAATCCCTTCGGGGATCAGCGCACACCCCTCTCCTCCCATGGAGCCAACAACCAGCGTCTTACTAGATTAATTTCCCCCACACCAGGTTTTGCTTTTTTCTTTGCAGACTGTTCTGGAGTTAGGAGCAATTTTGGTGCCTGACACTGCGAAAGGACAACTTGGTATTAGGAAACTCTCCGTTACGGCCCTCTAGCTAAGACTTTGCGGGAGATAAGACCTTGCAACATGTTCAGCTACTGCCTGCAGTTGTCTTTCAGCGCTCTGGGACAGATGTGCAAAGGGCAGAAGTCCAGACAACGTGGCGATGCCCCACGGCACAAAGCCTGCAGCCCTTAGGTTCACCAAAGCCTAAGTCGGTCTGATTTTCCATCCCAGCTCCGCGTGTCGGCACTGGCGCGATGCTAAACCCGGACAGGTACGTTTTCCCGGTGGGAAAGGATGGGAGAGCATCAGGAGGGACAGCCCAGGCATCTCTCCCTCTCTAAGCCAAGGGGCTGGAGCTCCAAGGGGGGCTGGACCACATGGTGACAGGGGCAGCATCCCGCAGCCTTGAGCCCGAGCAGACAGACGTTCAGAGGTCAGGCACGACAAGTGCTTCAGATTTAGCAGCCGAAACTAAATACTGAAGCACGTCACAGGGAAAAAAAAAAACAAAAAACAAAACCAACCCAACCAAGCAGAACTGTGACACCAAAGAAAAAAAGTCTCCCAGTTTTAAAAGCATTAATGGAGCAGGCAATTCAACAACCTTCACCTGAAAGCATCCAAACACTTCGACTTTATAAAAGAAAATGGTTTAGCGACAATGAAGTTCAACGTTTCAATGAAAAGGGCCTGTCAGGCTTGGAGGACAGTGAATCAGACCATCAGAAAAGGCATATTCACATCAACTCTGACTCACCGCCGAGGCAGAGGAGAGCAAAAGCTTTCCTTTCTTTTTTTTTTTTTTTTTTTTTTTTTTTTGCTTTTTTTGCTCTCACAACCAGAACCNNNTTTTTTTTTTTTTTTGGCAATATGACCCCGGACCGAGAGATCCCGGCTCACTGGGCTCAGAACGGAGGGATGGAGGGAGGATTGAGGATTTCATGTCCTGACATTGGCAGAGCATCTCCGCCGGGTGAAATTTTGGCTGGTGCTACCCAGAAGGTCAGACTAGATTAGAGCAACAAGCTCTCCTGGCCTTAATACCCTGAAACAGGCACCCTGCCTCTCGCTCCCCCCCGCCCCCCCCGCTAATCAAATAAAAGAGAGAAGATAAAATGCCAACCACAAACGAGAGATTTGCAGCTGGGGGATCTAATTCCAGGAGGCTGCAGGCCATAAAAAGAAGGGATCCATTAGCATCCACTTACCTGCCATGATGAAGTGACCGCGATAAAGTGCACAGGATTAAATAAATTTAAGTGAATCCCCTGACGGCATTTTTATGGGATTGAAAGAGGTTTTATCCACTCGCAACCTCTATCCTCGAAGGAAACTGATTCAATAAAAACTAAACCCACTTCATCTAGCAGGAAGGGAAAAAAAAATACACAAAAACTCGGCAACGTTTACAGAGTCACTAAAGCAGTCAGGAAAAAAAAATTAAATATAGGGTAAATCCCTGAGTGGGAGAAATGCACAGAAGTCTGCTGCTATAGCTGAGCCCCATTACTTTAACTTCAAACTTTTAATGCTCCTTCACTCCCCAGGGCAGGAGCAGAGCGTTGGTCCCTGCTGCCAGGCACCTCGCAGCTCCCACAGCATTTGAAGGGAGGAAATA